>JASUUF010000382.1:0-101961 GCA_030449835.1 Clausena lansium
AAAATAAAATAAAGAAAAATATATTAATTTTTTGTAGAAGCTCATGTATGTCCAAAAAATTAAAATTGTAAAACAATTAAATTACCAATTTTTTGACATTAACAAAAATATTAATATATTAACTCCCAATGGCAGTGTTACACAAAAATTAATTCATATTCTTTGTTTTTATTTTATTTTTGGAGTTAAATTGGCAATTTAAATTTTTTCTTTTTTATTAATGTTCTAACAAAAAAAAAAAGAAAAATTATTGTTGGGAAGTAATATTGTAAAATCAAGCCAAAAGGTGAAAATTATAGTAATGGCATGGGTATCAATAGTTTAAAGCGGCAGCGATATTTTGAGAACATTTTTAAAAATATAGGGACTAAGCAGGCACTAACCTCAAAATATAGGAATTAAACGGTCTTTTAACCTTTTTAAAAGAACATAGTTGTATTTACATTTATGTATAATACACGTACTCACATGCGTGCATGAATAAATGTATTTCTGGCGCTTTTCCTTATAAAGATTTAACATTTTCCTTAAACTTGGGTCAAGCATGCAAATCAAAAAGCTATCAAGGGTCAAGCATGTCTAGTTTCCCTTAATTCTTATTCCTTGTTAACATTTGTTACAGTTCCTTTATTTCTTTTAATTTTATTTATATTATTATTTTTGTTATTGATTTTCCTAATTTACTTTTCAGAATTTTACTCTTCAGACTTACTCCCCTCGATTTCAGGATGACACTGCATTGAGCGATCGACCTCTTTTGCAAGGTATGTGAGATTTAATTGCATCCCCTTTTTCCCAATCACTTCCGGAGGCATGTATGCCTCCATCGTGCCTATTTTTCTGGTGTTGATGTGTAATATTAAAAATTTTGAATCTGATGTTAAAAATTTTAAGGCAACAACTTAAAATCGATAAATTCTTGACCGTATACTAATTAATTAATTCTGCGTGTCTTTCCTCTCATAAATTCATCCCAAAATGGCCATATGAGAGCATTGGAAAATCATTGTTCATAAATAAGGAAACTAGCCCATTATCATTGATATTGGAAATTGCGGCCAAGAAAACCAAAAGGAGGCAAAAGATTGAGATGAAAAAGATGTAGAATGAGGATGGTAGGCTAATCACATTCTCAAAACGTACAACCGGAATCTACAAACACAACCTCACTGGCCCTGCGATTGCCATGTTGGTGTTCTCACAATCTGTGAAGCCTTTCTCATTCAGTCACCCCTCCCTTGAAGCTGTTGCAAACCGCTTCCTGCGGTTGAACCAGCAAGCAAATGACAACACTCATCCGCTTGCTGAGACTCACCGCTAGTTGAGAATTAATGAACTCAAACAGAAGCATAATGAGCTGCTTCGCCAATTGGATGAGGATCGAAAAGGAATGGGATAAGATGTTGATGCAGATGAGAAAGGGGAAAGAGATTCAGCCGCCTTGGTGGGAAACCCTAGTTGATGAACTCAACCGTGAGGAGCTGCTTCAAATGGATGCAACAATTGATGATCTGCATCGAACTTTTCTTGCCAAGATCAATGAAAACACTGCCGCTGCCTCTTCCTCTATGGCAGCTACTATATACGTATTTTAATCATAAATAACATCTCATTTTCCTTCTGATTTGGTGTTTGTCTATAAAAAATATGAAGCTGCAGGTCCAAATGATCAACTTGAAAATGCTAAAAAACTACCAACCTTAATTGTCTATGATATAATTGAGATGCTACTTATCGTTACGGCCAAAAATTGGAAATAGTTCGGGTAGAATCATTAGCGGCAATATTCAACTTAATCTGTCAAGACATTCATGTAACTAACTGATTCACACTTGTGGTGAACTAGATTTATTGTCATAAACCCCACTTTTCAATTACATAATCGAGCTATTTAAACCATGATCATGATAGCAAGTGGGTGAATATACTCCAAAAAATAAGTAGAGTTGAGCAAAAGAAAAAATAATAATAATAAACATTTGAACCTTTTCAGAATCACTTTTTCACTTTTGGAGTTTTATAGAATTACTTTAAACATTATGGAGTATTATAGAATGACACGATCGTAACAACATAATAGATAAAGAAAGTTGCATAAACTCGGAATTCTTCATGACATTTCACTTCAAAATGATGCCTAAGTTGTTTTGCCACATATACCATTGTAGGTCTACCTCTGCTCATACAGACAAAATTGAAGGCAAATCTTGTAAAAGCTTGCAACTTTTGTTCTTTTCCTAAGCATAATTTCGGAGCGATGCATTTGTCTGAGTTGTTAAGCCGCATCAAACCACTGTTGGTCTATCATCTGCGGTGGTATTATCAACTAAACAATCTAGCACAACATAAAAATAGTATTATTTGGAACAAATTTATGAGCCTTGAAGTTTTAATAATTACAAGAATGAGTGTGAGACTACTCAAGCAACAAATTAAAAAAGCTTCCAATAATATTGTCAAAATAATAATCCATAAATAAAAGTAATAATGGAGCAAAACCCATTAGACAAGCATTTAAAGTTCATGTTATTTAATTTTTTTATAAATTATTAATTTTTACGATGTTAAAAATCAAACAATCCACTAAAAAATTACAATAGATTTATGGCCACAAAACTTCAAATTTTTCACATTATTTATCACATTTTATTCTCCGTAACATATATGTACTCCCCGACTTTCAATAAGATATCAGTCATTTTTTCCCTCTTTCCGTACAAAATTTCTTACACCAATATAAAATTTCTTCATTTTCAATATACTTTTTTTACAATTAAATTTTATATGAATGTAATATTATGAAGCAGAGTTGAGCCAAAATATATATATATATATATATTAACTTTTTCATAATAACTTTTTTCTTCTTCGCTTATTTCATTAGGTAGAATTAGTTTTTTCAAATTTACCGAGAGAAAAATATTTTTTTAATTGTTTCTTAGCTTTATGCTGTAACAAATATTGTTGTTCTGTTATTATTCATTAACTAGGTGAATTTAAAATAACTTATACGTAATATTCTTCAATCAGTAATTTTAAAAGAACAGAATTACGTTTACATTTATATATTTATGTACATATGCACACGCACAAATGCATACATGTATTTTACGCGCCTTTTTCTATAAAGGTTTTGGCATTTTCCTTGGACCTAGTTCAAGTTTCAACAATTTTAGTACTAAAAAATAAACAAAATAAAAAATATTTTGGGTTTTATGAAAAGAGGGCAATTGAATTAATCTTTGCGTGAAATGGAGCCTTACCTTGCAGCGGCAAATATGGCACAGTTATTGAACAAGAATATGGAGTATGATAGAATGACATGATCTTAGTCGTATTTTACTAAGTTGTTTTCGCACATCTACCATTTGTGGGTCTATCACCAACTCATACAAAGAGATAATTGAAGGCAAGCCTTGCGAAAGCTTGCAAGTTTTGCTCTTTTGCCGAGCATAATATTGGAATATTAATTGATGACAACCAAAAGCCTTGAAATTTTAATAACTACTGGAATGAATGTGAGGCCAATTAGGTAACAAAATAAAAAAACTTCCAATATTGGCAAAATAATAATCCATATATAGCAGTACGGAGTAAAACACACAATTCAAGCATTCAAATATTTGCACTTCCTCAATAGTTGTTTAAAAGGGTGGGGATAATTCCAATTGACAATTCGTGCATATCCACCCCATTTTCTTGCCAAACTCAATAATAAGACTGCTGCTGCTGCTGCTGCTCTCTCTTCCTCTACGTCAACTCGTATGTATTTTCATCGTAAATAATACATCTTATTTTTCTTCTGATTTTGCGTTTGTCTATAAAAAATCTGATGAAGCAGCATGTCCAAATGATGAACTTGAAATGCTAAAAAGCCGCCAAGCTTAAATGCCTATGATAAAATTGAGAATGCAACTTACCGTTGTGCCCAAAAAATGGAAATAGTTTGGCTGCAATCATTGGCACCAATATTCTAATTAATCTGTCAAGATATTCATGTTAAATATTAATTGATTCACTGATGGTGCACTAGATTTTTTGTCATAAACCCCACTTTCCAATTACATAATCGAGCTATTTAAACCATGGTCATGATAGGAAGCGGATAAATATATTCTCAAAATGTAGTGGGTCGTGCTAAATATATCTGAAATTGCTGTATTGAAATTTGATTAAAAACAAATTCGCTACAAGAAAACGTTGATAGATGATGGAGAATAAGCATCATAAAAGAGAACATGACAGATAGTTCATCCGTCATCTATGTACATGTCAATAATTTATGATGAAAAATATTCCGTCATAAATTCATAATGGCTTTTATAGTCATATATCCGTCACATAATATTTTAATGTGAAAAATATTTTAAATTAAATTTTCGCGCCATTTTTTAAACTTTTGGTGGGAAATTCATTTTTCATTTGAAAATTTATTATTCAATTTTGGCGGAAAATTATTTATGATAGAATTTATGATGAAAATTTCCCGTCATAATATATTTTTTAAAAAAAATATATTATAATTATAATTTGTTGAAGAATTCTTGTTTATTAATAAAACGAATATCATAAGAAAGAATACAGAAAACAATTAATATCTCTTTGGAATACATTCATTCAACCCAATAAATTAATTTCAAAAGAAATACACAAAATATCCAATGTGACATCATAAAACATCCCAAATTGAAAAAAAAAATCATCTGAAAATATAAAACAACTATTAAATTCTAATGAAACTACAAGAAAATAACTGTTAAATTCCAATGAAACTACAAGAAAAGTAACTAAAATTCCAGCCACCAAGCCAAGTTTCTCAACAAAACTTCCAAACATTAATGCAAGACTTCCAGGACTTCCAGCACTCTAATTCCAGCCACCAAACCAAGTTTCTCAACAAATCTTCCAATGATTAATGCAAGACTTCCGGGACTTCCAGCCCTCTAGTTCCAGCAAGCCAAGTTTCTCAATACTCTAAATTACAGCCATGCTGACACGTCATGTGAAGAGAATCAGTGAACCTTTTACCAAGACTTTTGTGAATCGCTTTCACAATTAATGAGGCAAGACTGCTTTTGGATCTCTTGGCAACAGAAAGCTTTAGAGAAAAGATTACTGTTTTGGAAAAATTTTATATAGACTTCATAAATAGAAAATCATGAGCAGACATTGTTAGTGTTAGTCTTGCAAAGGTCAAGCAGAGAAGAATATGCTTATTTCTTTAATCATATTATCAAGGTGGAGCTCACTTATACCAAACTCTTTGCAGGCGTGTTGAAGCTCATCAATGGTTATGTCACCACTACTGTCCTTGTCGAAGAATGAGATGGAAGAAAGTAAATTCTCCACTCTCTCCAACTTATTAAGGTGCAAAGTAGCAGCAAGAATTTCACCATAATCAATAGTTCCACTTAAGGCCAATGTTATCAATAGAGCGAGAACAGTCGAGTACCAATAAAAATAAATACCATATAGATGGTAAAGCCTTACGCGGAAGGCCATTTTCTTTAAAGGATGATGCGGTACTTCTTTAACCTCCTTTTGAAGCTAGATCATACTTTAATCTTTCTAACCTCAAGGAAAAAGCCAATCAAACTCACCTAGAGTATTTTATTAGAACATCATTGACATAATAAAGATCTAAAAAAATTTAAAGGATTAAAGAAAAAAATGTCGTAAGCATTTGCAAACAGAGAATGCAGAAGTTATCAATTTCTACAATATGATGATTACACACATTGTGGTATAAATGCTGAGTTCTTTGATTAAAAAACAAATAAAAAAATACCCATCTCCCAAAATCGAAAGAAAACTAAAACCCAAATAAGAATGCATTACCAAAAACTTAAAAGTAAATAAATAGAAAGTCAATTTCCAAGAAGCAGAGCAAGACACAGACACTAACCGGGCTTGTAGAAAACAGACAAGCCAAAATTAGTAGCTTTAAGAGCGGCAAAGCAATAAAACAATAACAGTCAGCATTTATAAACATTTACACCTAAATTACATACTCGATTAATTAATATAATTATAAAAAGTCCAAAGCTGAACATACCTCTCTCAGATAGCATACTCCTTCTGAAAGCTAAGTCAGCTTGTTTTAATCAACCCTAGTATCCCATAATGATAACATATTTATAGTCACGAACTCCTGCTTTTGGATAGTATATGTAAGACGTTGGATTTGATAGCTGATGTTAATATATTAAATCCAGTTGTTCTACTATTCCGTACATTGGGTTTAAGCCAGTAGTTAAAGAATTTGTTCATGACAACAGAAGTTCACCTTAAATTACTATCAAGTACTGAAAGTTGTACTTAAGAAAAAGATTACCTTTGTACTTAACAAAAAGATTACCTGAATCTAAAATATAAATATTTTTTAGAATAAAAAGGAGAAATCCCTCAAAAATTTACATTAGGAAGGTCTTAATTGATTTGCTCTTGTCAATGACAGTCTCGCTGCCAACTTCAAGACGTCCAATTTCAATTGGATCAATTTTATATTTCTCAAGAAGGTAGGTAACAACTGTCAAACTGAAAGAAAATATAGATGTCAATGACTAATGAGAGTTCTGACTAGTAAGTTTCTTGGCCATGAAAATTAAGGGTAATAAGGCTAACACCACAACCCGATTGTTGCAGGGCCTTTCAGACAACAAAGAATAAAGGAAAGTACAGTCAGGTAAAATTTTGCTATACAAATGCAGCGCACAATATGTGATCGAGTAACTAAGTAACGATATTAGATGCAATTCAAAGTTCTTCAGAGTCCCAAAAACCATCAAAAGCGACATGTTCAAACAGTATAGCTATGACTGAAGTTCTAGCAACAACATCACAATCAAACTTCTTTTTTTCTTTTAACAAAAATGCTCTAGCATTTTGCTACACTGTAAAAAAAAAAAAAAAAAGAACACCATAAGCAAGTTTAATAAACATAATTACATATTTCTTCATGCTATAACCATTAGATTCTGCAAAATTTCCTAAAAAAGGGAAAAATTAAATCAAAATATTTTATTCATTCAGATGGTGGACCGTCACTTGCCAGGTAAACAGAAATTACGGCTGTAATACAAGAATGTTCTGAATAAGGGATGCCTCAAACTACATGACTAAAAATAAATAATGCATTCAAGTTGGACATAACTAGAGCCTATTCCCATCTTTCAGGGTGTTAATTGTTAGTAATAAACTAAGCATAAGGAAATGATTAGATCATTAACCTCATTGAGATGACATCTTCCACCTCTGAACAAAATGCCATGCAATCTTGTCCAAGACCTATAGTATAAAAGGCCATGCAATCTTTTCCAAGACCTATAGTATAAAAGGCCATGCAATCTTTTCCAAGACCTATAGTATATTTCCCTTTGCTCACCCCATCATGAACCTCTAAAGCTTCCTATAAATGCCAAAAGAATTAGAACAAAAATAACACAGTTGTAAGAAATATGAATCACAACACTCTTATCTTGATAGTATTGACATTAACAAAATAAGAAGCAAAATAATTTTTTTAAAAAAAGGCACCAATTGCTCATGCAATGAAACTATCTGTTAAATAATACCATATGCACAAACAAAAACATCTAATAACCTCCAGTTACTACGGAAAGTATTTAAAATCTACTATAAGTACCATGAAAAATGCTTTGTATGAAAAAAGTATATCTGTATCTATTTAGTATTATTCAGTATCTCTGTATCTATTTAGTATTATTCGTCTAAGACAATTAAAAGCACCTTTTATGTTAAACGAACATGTACAGTGCTTTATGATGTAAATCTTGGTAAGTGCTCCTGCAATTCAATTGCTATTATGAAAATAGCTTTTAAGCCCTCTAACAAGAAAAAGCTTTTAAAAGCACTTTCTTTTTGTGGAAAGAATGCTAACAAAACACACCAACAAAAAGCCTTACCAGTTCCAATTTTGTCAAATACTTGTAATACTGTTCTAATTTGGTGAACATGAAACTTTTTCATTATTTCATTAAAGCTCCTTAGTCAAAATCACTAATTACAGCCCCCATTCAAATGATCATAATTAACATTATCCAAACACACACATTTAATTCATTTTTAAAAAAACAAAAAATAAAACAACACAAATTTAAGCATTTCAATTATAACAGCAATTATGAGCATATGTAAACCCCAAACATAAATCGTTTCGCGGCTAGCTTATTGGTTATCTTATCTGTGTCCGATGCCTCTCTATAGGGAATTTGCGGAAAATTGTCGTACTGCAATTTAGATTGGAGAGAAAATCAAAATTTTGATAGAGCACAACATGCATAATCTTAATTCTTAAACCATAATGGAGCTAGTTTATACGGTATTTAGAAAAATTTAAACACAGCTAAGAGAAATTAAACAAGAAAAAGAGAAACTTTTCACCTGCAGAACACAAGTAGGAGGGAAGTAAATGGACAATAGAGTATAAGAACCCTTGCATCTTATAAAACGCTCACATAAGTTCAAATACAAAACATAAATCTCAAGCACTCGCCAAAATAAGATAAAAATTAAAAAATTAAGATGGAAGAAAATAAGAAGAAACGAACAAATATTTAAAATTGGTGTCTTATAGTGAAATTTGAAAGCCCCACACCAAATTCAATGTCCATTAGGCAACCTATAAACAACCAGGCAAATTACAGCAACATCCATGGGTTTTGACGAGACAAGAAATCAATCGAAATCATACCAATTCAAAGAGACAAGAAATCGAGAAGTTGCAGATGTGACCATCGCCAGCGGCTGATCCGTGCCGGAAATGGCCATCGAAAGCTCACACCTCCGGTTTGTGACAACTACACAACCAGCATTAAACACGATTTGCTGCCACTGTACTACTTCTTTTCGTGATCACCACACATCGCCAGCCCACGCCGGGGCCTTGCGTGCGACCACACCGGCCACGAACACTGCTACGCTTTCGCTGAATCAAGAAACGCAGCCCGATTGCAACACTTCCGCCACCCCTCCGCCACGGTGGCTGTGGATATAGTCATCTACGTAGGTCGATTGAGAGTGGCTGAGAGGAGGCTAGGATTTCAAGTGGTTTTATGAGTGAAGAGTTTGGTGAGAGAATGGGTGGAGCCTCAAGCCCTCAATACTTAGAAAAAATCAGGTTTCTTTTTATTTTTATTTTTTTGGAGAGGAGGGTGTCTTTTTAGTTTCAACTTTTTTCTTTTATTTTATAATAATTTTTTTTTAATATTTAATATTTTAAATTTATAAGCAAAACGTGGTCGGTCCTGAAACGTGAACGTTTCTTGATTCATATAATATTTTATTTTAAATAATACTTAAAATTTCAGATAAAAATGTGCCAAAATGAAGTCAACATTAAAATTCTATCATGAATTCTTGATGTAATATTTTCTATCACAAAATCGTTATATATCCTTAATATAATTTATTTCTATCACGAGTCTCTTATGAATACTTGATAGACTTAAATTCTATCATGATTCTATCATATTTTTTTGATTTACGCCATTTTTTTCATAATCTGTCACAAAGTATCTATCATCTATTGTCAATTTTCTTGTAGTGAGATAAATGATTTAGTGGGTGATCAAAATATACATAGGTAAAGACCTATGTATAAGGTTTGGACGGAAACAAAAAAACATCACACATTAAACATCAGCCCTTGCCTATGTTGCTTAAATGTTCCCCATAATTATTCGTTTGTGATATATAGGAAGAAATCTTTTTAACTTGAAATTTTAACACAAAATTCACAACAATTCAATTAAAATGGAACCATAAAGATCAATCAAGTTAAATTAAACTACAACGAAATTAATCAAGTAAAATGGAATGCTTCATAACAATAGATTTATGGCCTTAAAACTTCAAAATATTCATATTATTTTTCACATTTTATTCTCCCTAACACATATGTGCTCCCCACTTTCAGTAAGCTGTAGTCTTTTTTGTTTTTTTTTACTCCCTCTTTCAGCATAAAATTTCTTACACCAATATACAATCTCTTCAATTTAATTTACAATTAAATTGTATACAAACGTACTCTTATGAAGTAGATTTGAACCCAAAAAATATATTTTAACTTTTTCACAATCACTGTTTTTCGTCTTTGCTTATTTCATTAGGTAGAATTAGTTTTTTCGAATATACTTACAGAAAAATGTTCTTTTAATTGTTTCTTAGCATTATGCTGCCACAAATATTGTTGTTCTGTTATTATTCATTAACTAGAAAATTTTGAAATAACTTATCTGTAATATTCTTCAATTAGTAATTTTAAAACAACATAATTTTGTTTACATTTATATATTTATGTACATACGCACATGCACAAATACATACGCGTATTTTACGCGTCTTTCCCTATAAAGGTTTTCTCATTTCCCTTAGACCAAGTTCAGGCTTCAACAATTTTAGTACTAGAAAATAAACAAAATAAAAAAATATTTTGGTTTTGTGAAAAGAGGGCAATTGGATTCATCTTTGTGTGAATTTCTTGCTAGGGATTTAGATTGATTGGAGTTTAAGCCTGTCAAGTTTCCCTTTGTTCTCATTCCATGTTATGCAACAAATTAACATTTGCCATAGATCTTTTATTTATTTTATTTTTATTTCTATTGTTATTGATTCTCCTGTCTTACTTTTCAGAGTAACTACCCATGGTTTGAAGGTGACACTATGTTGGGCGATAATCGACCGCTTCAGGGAGGAATGTATGACTAAGGCCCAGTTTGGTAATGTTGTAGCTTTTAAAATAATTGCTGTTAGCTGTGCTGTAGAAATAATCAGTTGTGAAGAGAATCAGTTAAGTGTTTGGTGAATTTTGTTTTCAGAAGTACTGTGAGTTTTGAAAGTAGTTGTAGATGTTTGGTAAATCTTACTGTTAAACTGCTGTAAAAAAACTAATGACTAAAAATATAAGATGAAATTTACTTACACATATAAAAATATATACATACAAAAATTTTAATTGTGTATTATAATAATTTATTTAAAAAATAAAATTTATACTATATTGATTTTATTTCTTTTATTTTTTTATAATAAAAATTTATTGAAATATTGATTTTGTTTCCAATTTGAATAAGGATAGTTTTAGGTTTAGGTAATAATTGTAAGGATATGTATAGAATTGTATTAAAGGATAAAATTGATTCTCAAAATCAGAATCTAAAAACTACTTATTCTCTGCTTTTCAAAATCAGCTATAGGAGAGGTTGATTTTGACAAAAGTGATTTTGAATTTTTTTTACTAAACACTAAAATTAGCTTTTAGATTCTCAAAATCACTTTTAAGCCTCCCAAAAATAATCCCAAACAGGCCCTAAATCGTGTCTCTTTTGTCGATCGCAGCCTCACTATCTCGTCATCCTATCTACCCCATTAAAAACTTCTTCGTATTGTCCAGCCATTTCCGGAAGTATGTGCAGCTACGTTAGTATTTTTTATTTTATCCCTCGATCACTACTTCATCATCGACGTTATTTTGTTAGCCACTACCCATTATCGAATATTACATTGACCAGCAAGTTTTGGGAGACGTGTGCATAGATTATGATGCTGTTTGCCAAAAACAGTCTTACTGTCCTATAGGTCTTTAAATCTTGCTCTCAGCCATTGCATCCTCACTGGCAACACCAATGGAGCCATTAGCGGTGTTGACGATGCCACAGTACTTTTAACTTTAATATTTTTGATATCATTAATAATTGATTTTTAGTAATATATTATTATTTACTAATAGCCTAATAATTAAGTAAATTGATTTTAAAAATTATATGTATCTAAGCCCAAAAAAAAAAAACATATTCAGTAGTATTTTGAGAAAAATAATAAGCAACTCAAAGTATATATTGTATCTTGTTGAACTCGACTCTGGTTTCTGATGACAAAAATTGAATGAAAACCAGAATACAAAAGAGAGCACTTAATATTTTTTTGTATATAGAATCTATCACAAATTCTTCATACAAATTATATTATACAAACATTTGTGATATAACAATATTAGTTTAATCCACAAAATTGATACTGTTAAGGCATTTCAATTTATATACAAAATAATTTGTATAAAGAGTTTATGATTCCAACATTATTCTTAGCAAAATACCTATGCAGGCCAATACGAACACCATAAGGTTTTGGTGAATGAAATCCTGCTTTTCTGAATTATTTTACATTTTAATTTGCTCAAATATGAGAAACACTTTTAAAATTTTTCCCTCTGTTGTTGCAAATAATATAGTATTACTACCATATATAATAAGCTCAATGAATTGTTCTTGGCTGTCATTTCCAAAATGAATGTCACTGACTAATTTCTTTTTTACGAACATAGTGGTTTTTATGTGCTTGGACATGGTCATTTTTGTGATGAATTTATGAAAGGAAAGACACAGAGAATTAGTTAAGAGGTCATGAATCTATATATATCTATTCTAAGTTGTTTCCTTACCTTATTTTCTTTATAATTCTTAATGAATTAAATTCTTCAGAGTTTATAGTATCTCATTGAGAAACTTTACAACCCTATCCTTATAGTTGTTAATGAATTAAATTATTCAGGGTTTAAGGTATCTCATTTAGTATCTTTACACACTTGTATTAAATTTTGAAATATAAGGTAAGTCAACAACTTATACAGAGAAATTCTTGACCTTATACTAATTAATTCCACACGTCTTCCCTCTTACAAATTCATCACAAAATGACCATATCAGAGTGCAGAAATATCATTGTACATAAAAGAGAAACTAGCCAATTACATTGATTTTGGAAATGGCAGCCAAGAAAACCAAAGGGAGACAAAAGATTGAGATGAAAAAGATCGAGACGGAGGATGAAAGATTAATAACATTCTCTAAACGTAGATCCGGGATCTACAAAAAGGCCAGTGAGCTTGTGACTCTCACTGGCTCTGAGATTGCCATCGTTGTGTTCTCACAATCTGGGAAGCCATACACCTTGGTCACCCCTCCGTCGAGGCTGTTGCAAATCGTTTCCTGGGGAAGAACCAGCCGCCTAATGACAACACTCATCCGCCAGATGAGAATTAACGAGCTGAATCAGCAGTAAAATGAGCTGCTTCGCCAGCTGGATGAGGAGAAGGAAAGGGAGAAGATGTTGAAGCAGATGAGGAGGGGGAAAGAGACTCAGCTGCGTTGGTGGGAAACCCCAGTTGATGAGCTCAATCTGCAGGAGCTGCTTCGAATGGATTCAGCCGTTGATGATCTGCACCAAATTTTCTGACTAAGCTCAGTGAAAAGACTGCTGCTGCCGCTGCCGCCTCTTCCTCCATGGCACCTCCTATGTATTTTCATCATAAATAATATAACTCATTTTCCATTTGATTTGGCATTTGTCTATAAAATATCTGATGCTGCTGGTCCAAGTGATCAACTTGATAATGCTTAAAACTTACCAATCGTAAATGCCTATGATATAATTTGAGAATGCAAGTTAGCGTTGGGCTTAAAAATGGGATATAACTTGCTGAGCATCATTAGCAGCAATTTTCAGATTAATCTGCCAATTTGTCCAAGTAATTCTAGATTTATTTTCAAAAACCCAACTTTCCAAATACATCATCGAGCCAGCCATTTAAACCATGTTCATGATAGCAAGTGGACAAATATACCCTTGAGGAAGTGGGTCGTTGTAGATATATTTTAATTTCCACCATTTGAAATTTGATTTAAAGCAAGGATAAAGAATTTAGCGGGCAATCAAAGGATATGTACGTATCTATAAGGTTTCGATGGAGGTAAAAATCCTTGCGCACTAAAAGCTACCCCCTATCCTCAAGTATTTCTAAATCAAACGGGGGTGATCGGGCACAAAGTGTATTCATAGCCGACTGAACTACGCCATGAGACTTATGGTTCCACATATTTATGATATACAGAAATAAATCTTTTCAACATAAAATCTTAACAGAAAATTCACAACCATTCAAGTAAAATTGAACTATGCAAAAAGAATTTGGTAAACTTCAATTCTTCAATATACCCCACAAAAGTGTGAAACCCTCAATTTACCAAATTTTAGTACAAAAGCTAATGGAAAATGGATGGCGCGTTGATGGAATTTTTTTTTAAAAAATATTCTTAATTGTAAACAAGGGAAATTTTATTTTCACACTTTTAGGGGGTAAATTAGAAGATTTATTTATAAGATTATCATTCTAAAGAATTTAACATAATAAAATGGAGCTTACCTTGCAGTAATTATTACACTGTTATTGAACAAGCATATGGTGTATGACAAAATGACACGATCGTAGTCATATTTTACTAAGTTATTTTCGCACATCTACCATTTGTGGGTCTATCACCAGCTCATAAGAGAGATAATTGAAGCAAGCCTTGTAAAAGCTTGCAATTTTTGCTCTTTTGCCGAGCATAACTTCGGAATATTCATTGATGACAGCAAAAAGCCATGAAATTTTAATAATTACTGTAGTGAGTGTCAGGCTAATAATTGTAACAAATTAAAATATTGGCAAAATAATTATCCCCATATGGAAGTAATTAAGGAGCAAAACCCACAATTCAAGCATTAAAATATTTGCACTTCCTCATTTGGTGTTTAATTAAAAGGGTGAGGATAATTTCCAATCCACAATTCGTGTATATTCACACCATTTCAGACAATTAATTTTAAAAAAATTCAAATTATAAGTATAAATAATTTAATCTTCCTAGTAGACTAATAATAATAAAATAATTTTAATATTTACAGTAATTTTAAAATTTAAATTAGTTTATTTATTTGAATAATATATTTTTGTTAATTATAAAATTGTATTTAAATCTACGGACTAAGTGGATTTTACAGTTAACAAAATATATTTAACGTATTAATAATATTAAAACAATTTTATATAATATTTAAAATGACTTAAATTTTATATTCCTATTTTAATAGTATTTTTTATAATATTGAAATTATATTAAAATGCATATATTAAGTTATAAAAATCATATTGAAATGCATATATTAATACATTTATTTTAAATATTATATTTCTGTTTATTATAAAACATTGGAGTCAATTTTTGTGGGTTCATAAAAACAAATGGTATAATAGTCCCAAGTTTCGAAACGATATATTTTACACCCAAAATGGATTGTAGCCCAAGTTATGACCTTCGGTTGAAACCCTACTCAGTCCATACAACTCCAAAAGGTAGCCTGCTTATTCCATGCAACCATCCTACATCGCATCTTGATATCTATAGTTGAGATAAGAATCAAAAGTATATATAAAGTTAAGGTTCGATCCACTAATCTCAAACATCAGAAGTCTCAAAATAGAAAGTGAAGTTAGGATCAAGACTTCAAAGATATATGTGCATAAAAATAAGTTTAAATTAAACCAATCAAAAATTGTTTCAATCAAAATCGAAACAATTTAATGTCTTGCGGTCCAGGGTTAAATCAAATGTAAAGCGAGAGTTTTTAAAAGGCATATTAGCACAAATGCAGTGTGCCCTCGTTGTGATGTTGAAGTTGAAGACACTCTCCATGCTCTTTGAGATTGTATTGTTGTGAAAAGGATATGGCGGGAGCTTGTTCCAAGTAATGATTTTGGTAATTTCTTTTCTATTCCTCTGCGGGACTGTATCATTCAAAATCTGAATAATAATGGGCAGTGGAATATAAATTGTGAATGGGCTTGCATCTTTGGAGTAGCTCTTTAGAGGATTTGGTACTGGCGCAACAAGTTTGTATTTGAAGACAGTGCAACTAATGTTACTACAGTGGTGGTGGATATCACGACCAAAACTGAGGAGATTTACAGAGTTTTTGATATTTGTGCTATTAACAAGCGCAAATGAGTGGAGAAATTTTTTGGTTGGGTGGCCCTAGTTTGGCGTTCGTATAAATTGAATACGGATAGAGCTAGTAAAGCATCGGGTTTAGCTTTGGCAGGTGGCTTAATTGGAAATGCTTATGATGATGTTGGATTATAAACTTGATCTAACTTCAAATCAAATCTAGCCAAATTCAAGGAAGATTCTAGCATTTTGGTAATTCATCATGCATCTAGAAAGCTCAGATTTTTTGTTCGAAGTTGTGGAGATCTTCTTGCCACATTTGGTGCAATCACAGTGTGTTAATTGTGTTTTATGTGTGGTGTATGAATTTCTATGTATTTTATATTTTGTGGTTTGTATTAAGCATTAACAAATATAAATACCCCCTCTCATGTATTCAGTTCATCAAGCAAGTGAATAAAAACATCTCAGTTCAAGAAAATAGTTTGAGTGTTCTTCAATTGTTCTTGAGAGTTCTTGAAAATAGAGCATTAATTATCAAATGTCTCCAACAAAATGGTATCAAAGCTAGTATTCGGGGCTTAATATAGGCATATAATATATCAAATCGAAGAGATCGACGAGGTAAAGAAGACACCATAAAACTTAGCCTGATCGAAGAATGGACGTGCCTGCAATCGCTACCAGAAATTTCAGATGCAGAATTGAGTCAACTCATCGAGTTGACCATGTTAAACTGTTAAACTGGGTCAAGCTGATCTGAACTGAGTCAAGTGAACCAATCCAACAGAACCAAGTCAAAACAAGTCGAGTCAGGCCAAACCATTGACCTTTGACTGTTTGCCGTTGATAGTTGACTAAAATTAGAATTCTTGACCGAGTCCCTTCCAAGGTTTTTCAACGTTTTGGATCCATTCGTGCAGTCAGAATTTCCAAATTTTAACTCTATAAAGAGTTATGGCAAATAATGGCATGGCATCATTCCAAGTTCGATAATTGGAGTATCAAGATGAAGGCCCTCCTTGGAGCTCATGATGTTTGGGAATTCACTGAGAAAGGCTTCAACGAGCCAGAAGATGAGGCTTCTTTGACTCAACAACAAAAGGATAGTTTAAAGGATTTAAGAAAGAAGGACAAGAAATCTCTCTTCCTCATCTATCAAGAGTTCAATGATAATAGTTTTGAGAAGATCTCGAGTGCAACTTCAGCCAAGGAAGCAAGGGGAAAGCTTCAAACCTCTTACAGAGGAGAAGAGAAAGTGAAAAACGTACATCTCCAAACTTTAAGAGGTGAGTTTGAATCGTTGCAAATGAAACAAGCAGAGTCCATTTTTGATTATTTTCCAAGAGTTCTGGTTGTTTCTAATCAACCAAAAAGAAATGGTAAGAAGCTGGAAGATATAAGGATCATGGAGAAAATACTTCGCTCCTGTTAGCCGAAATGGCTATAAAATATATCGATTTTGATGATAACAAACCAAATGTTTTGAATAAACAAAGAATAATACTTTATGGTTTTATGAAACAAGAAACAAAAGTATTAGAAATATTTTTGGGACTGATTTTTCATTTCTAGATGAAAACGGTTTCCTGCTAACTAAGAAAACGACTTTCTATTAACTAGTAAACAGCTTCCTATTAACTAGTAAACGGGTTCCTGTTAACGTCCAGAGAGCAATGTGTTTTTGCTCAAATATAACGGTAATCCGACAACTAGTAAACGGCTAACCAATTATTTGAAATATGCTCCAACGATAACTTGCTCAAGTCAAAACGGTGATCCGACAACAATTTAGCGGCGATCTTATTAGGCCCAGAAAGTCAATAACGGCTAGTTTTCAGTTCCATCTATAAAAAGGCTCATTCAAACTCAAATCAAAGAACGAACACAACAATTATCATTGAGCTATCTTCTACATCTTGAGCTTAAATTTGTTTACTCATTTCATTCATTCACACATTGAGCTTTCATTTGTAATCAAACACATTGTGTGAAGGAAAATCATTTGTAATCCTTTTTGTGAAATCAAGTTGAGTGGTTGTAAGTGTTGGGATACACTTGGGTTAAGAGATTGGGGATAATCTCTTGTTGTAAAGGTTGATTGACACTTTGGAAATCAATTTTAATTTGTTGAAGCCTTGGGTTGAGGCTTGGATAGTGAAATCCTCAAGTGTAGATTGCTTGGAGGTGTAGACATAGCTGGGGTTTACCGAACCACGTAAAAACTCTTGTGCTTGTTCTCTCTATCCCTTATCTCTATTTATTTATTGCTCAAATTTACATTTATCAATTTACTTAAGACATTAGTTTATATTGTGCTATTGTTGATTGTATATTTTTTTAAAATCCCAATTCACCCCTTCTTGAGTTGCTTAATTATTATTTCAATTGGTATCAGAGCGATGTGCTTTTTTGTAGGCTTAATCGTCTAGAGTAAAAGATTTATAGCAACCCAAATTAGTTTAACATTCATTTGAAGGTCAATCCACCACTAGACCCCCATTTTTTTATGGCAATGACTATTCTTATTGGAAGAGTAGGATGAGAATTTTTTTACAAGCCTTAGATTATGAAATATGGGAAGTAGTTTTTGATGGTCCATTTATTCCTAAGATGAAAAATAAAAATAGAGAAGAAATTCCTAAACCTTCAAGTGAGTAGAATGAGTCGGATAAGAGAATGATGTCTTTAAAATCCAAAGCTATGAATGCTTTATTTTGTGCCATAGACAAGATAGAATTTCATAAAGTTTCGGATTGTACCAATGCATATGAAATTTGGAGAAAACTTGAGGTTGTATATGAAGGAACAAATCAAGTTAATGAATGCAAAAATCTGGGACACATAAGATCGGAATGTCCTCTACTCAACTATCCCAATTCAAGGAAGAAAGTCATGGTGATAACATGTGATGACAGCGAAGAGGAAGCAAGTGATGATGAGGAACACCAAGAAATGTCAAACATTGCTCTCATAGCATTTGGAGATGAATCGGTTGATGAACTTGATGAGGTAAGTGATTCCTCTACCTATGATGAATTATATGATGCCTTTAAAGAATTGTATGATGAGTGGATGAAAATTGGTTAAAAGAATACATGCCTTAAAAAAAATGGTAGAGCTTTCTAATGAAAATGATTCTCTAAATGCTAAGATTACATCTTTAGAATTAGAGAATAAAAAGTTGCAGGATGAACTTGTATGTTCTAAAGAAAGCATTGTTCTTGAGCATGGGAATTCTATTGTTGATAATTTGAAAAACGAAAATGATTTTTTAAAAGAAAAGATTAGGTGTCTTGTAAAAAGATAATGATATCTTGCAAAATGAAATTGTTTCTTTTAAAGATATACCAAGTACTTCATAAGAGCATGAAAATTCACATGTTGATGATTTGATCAAAGAAAATGAATTGCTTAAGAAGAAGAACAATAAGCTCAATGACATTGTGTTGAAATTCACAAATGGGCAAAAGAATTTAGAAAAATTGCTTGGCTCTCAAAAATGCATTTTTGATAAAGGAGGACTTGGGTATAAGCCCTACTTAAAACAAAAGTATTACAAGAACTACTTTGTTAAGGCTACCTCTAATCACCATAAAATTGTTTGTCATTATTGCAATAGAAATGGTCACATGAGTTATGCATGTCCATTTAAGAGAAATGCTTATTATCGAATGAAATGTATTTGGGTTCCAAAAAGAACCATTGCTAACATTCAAGGACCCAAGAATATTTGGGTATCAAAGGGCACAACTTGAATATTTTTTGTAGGTACCACAATCAAGGATGGTGGAGAGTAGGGGTGGCAAAAATACCCGCCCGGACCGGACCCGGACCGGACCCGGGCAATGCGGGCCGGGTAATACCCGGACCGGAGATGAGGGTGGGCCGGTCCCGGGTATCACTTGAAAAGCCCGGGTCCGGCCCGGAACCCGGATTTTATAAAATAAAATTATTATAATATATATATTTTTCAATAATAATATTTATTTAATCCATTTATTATATATATTTAAAATTTTAAACATTTAAATATTTAATGTTCATATTTTCATGTCTAATTTCATTAAAATAAATTAAAAAATTAAAAATTTTAAATTAAAAAAATACATATATAATAGTATAAAATATAAAAATCCAGGCTTCAAAACCCGGATAAAAAAACCCGGCCTGGTGCCAGGTTTTTTAAACCCGGCCCGGATTTTGCCAACCCTAGTGGAGAGTTCCTTGATGAAAGCTTGTGAAGATAATCACTTGATCATGATGTGAGAAGAAAATAAGGAGGCAAGATGATTCAATTGTTTTGTTAACAATTCTTGCCTTATTGGTTATAAGTCATGTTCATTTACTTTATTCTTAGAAAATGTTTCATACTTATCTTATAATATCATGACAGTAAGTGCATTAGCATGATGTGAATGGATAATCTTACCATGGATTATGTTGAGTAGATCAAAATGGATTGATACTAGCTTGAAATTTTGAAAGCATGTTTGTGGTTTACATGATTGAATTGACATTGTGTATAACATTGAGTGTATTCGATAGATGAACATATGATGATAACATGTCAACTTTTCATAATGGATTTGTTTGATGTTGATGATCTATATATTGCCATTATGTACTTATGCTTTGCTTAAGTTTTAATAATAATAGGGGAGATAATGAATTGAATATATATTTTTTAAGTATAGAATGAGTTATGGAACACATGCATATTTGCAAGGGGAGCTTTTAAAATTTGAAATTTGTTAATCAAATTTTATTTAACACCTGCACACGCTTAGGGGGAGTCTTGATAAAGGCTTAAAATACATGATATATTTTGATGATTATACTCTACTTGATGAAGTTGATCTTATGAGTATTTAAAATTGGTGGAGTTGAAATAATTTAGCTTTGGAAGTGTTTTGATTTGGAGTTGAGATGACTTATGACTATTTGGAAGTGTTTTAATCTTTTGTATTTGAGGATATGCCTATTTTTTAAGGGGAGGTCCTGCCAAAATTTTTGTACAATCAACAACGATGAATTTCTATACTCATCTCTCTATTTCGTTCTTTATTTTTTGATGATGAAGGGGAATATATGTAAAAGAAAATGTGTTTAAAGTATATCTTATGGCTTTTAAAAAAAATCAGGGGGAGCTTATATATAGGGGGAGATGCCTTTTTGTTTATATTTTAATGATGTCAAAAGGGGGAGAAAGATATGCATTTTGAGTATGCTTTTTATTAAGTTTTAATGTCTAAAAGGAAAGACAAAATGCTGTATTTTGAACTGTTAAATTTTTCCAAAAGAATTTTATCTTGCACATTCATTAAAATCTTCAAAATACTTAATGTGTTTTGTCATCATCAAAAAAGGGGAGATTGTTAGCCTAAATGCCCATAAAATATATTGATTTTGATGATAGCAAACCACATGTTTTGAGCAAACAAATATTAATACTTTATGGTTTTATGAAACAAGAAATAAAAGTATTAAAAATATTTTTGGGACAGATTTTTCATTTCTAGATGAAAACAGTTTCCTACTAACTAAGAAAACGGCATCCTGTTAACTTCCAGAGAGCTATGAAGATAAACAAAATAAACGGCTTCCTGTTAACGTCCAGAGAGAAATGTGTTTTTGCTCAAAGATAACGGCGATTGACAACTAGTAAAAAGCTAACTGATTATTTGAAATATGCTCCAACGTTAGCTTACTCAAGTCAAAAAAGCGATCCAATAAGGCCCAGAAAGTCAATAATGGCTAGTTTTCAACACCATCTATAAAAAGGCTCATTCAAACTCAAATCAAAGAACGAACACAACAATTATCATTGAGCTATCTTCTACATCTTGAGCTTAAATTTGTTTACTCATTTCATTCATTCACACATTGAGCTTTCATTTGTAATCAAACACATTGTGTGAAGGGAAATCATTTGTAATCCTTTTTGTGAAATCAAGTTGAGTGGTTGTAAGTATTGGGATACACTTGGGTTAAGAGATT
This sequence comes from Clausena lansium, assembly GCA_030449835.1. Taxonomy (NCBI): domain Eukaryota; kingdom Viridiplantae; phylum Streptophyta; class Magnoliopsida; order Sapindales; family Rutaceae; genus Clausena; species Clausena lansium. Next base: position 21,786 of record JASUUF010000382.1, read on the forward strand.
GCAGATAATCTCTTGTTGTAAAGGTTGATTGACACCTTGGAAGTCAATTGTAATTTGTTGAAGCCTTAGGTTGAGGCTTGGATAGTGAAATTCTCAAGCATAGATTACTTGGAGGCGTAGACGTAGGCGGGGTTTGTCGAACCATGTAAAAACTCTTGTGTTTGTTCTCTCTATCCCTTATCTCTTTATTTATTTATTGTTTAAATTTACATTTATCAATTTACTTAAGACATTAGTTTAAATTGTGGTATTGTTGATTGCATATTTTTTTTTAAATCTTAATTCAAGCCCCTTTTGGGTTGCTTAGTTATTATTTCAGCTCTATGATTTGAAGATTTGAGCACATTGTTGTGACAATTGAAGTGACGAAAGACTTGGAGACCATGACAATTGGAGAACATCATGGATTGTTGCAATCCTATAAAGAGAAGCATAAGAAGAAGCAAAGAATCACTGAGCACTCCTCAAGATGCAACTCAAGGAGAAGACACCAATCCAAGTGATAACTCTATGAAATGAGAGTTATCATGTCATTTTTGAGCTTAAATTAGTATTACTTAGAGAGTTAATGATGAGTTTTTATTTAATTTTTAGTTGCATTTTGCATGAGTATCTAATTAGTTTTAGTTTTAATAATTTTATATGTTGTAGATGATTTTGTGTTCTTATTAAGTGCATTATTGTAGGTAACCAAAAAGCTTAGATAATGGAGATGGTTGCTGCAACAACAAAGCTGCAGAAAATGACAAAGAACTTAATTTCAGAAGAAATAAATCAAGTCTGAAGCAGAGATGATGTTGCAGACATTACTGTAGCAACGATTCAGCAACCTTGAAGCACGAAAAAACAGAACAGATGCAAATGGGTGTGGGTTAAGCAAGGTTGATTACTATTTGGTGGACAAAATAGGACAGATGTGGCATGTATTAGTCTAAAGGAAAAGATCTTCCATAATTAGAAAAATATAAGGATATATATTCCTAGAATCCTAATATTAGTCAAAGATCTTTTCCTAGAATCCTAAGGATACATGAAGATCTACTTGCCTTTTTGGAAAACAATAATTTTAAGATATAAACTAAGCACGTTTTTACAAGCTATGAGGCTAAGTAAAGAGAGATGGCCAACACATGAAAGAATACATAGAAAAAGACAGAGATTGACGGGCTTTATAGAAGCGAAATTTGTGGAGAAGACAGAGGAGGGATCATGAGCTTTGAAGAGTGTTACTTTAATCTTCAAGATCTCTACTTTTACTATTATTTTGCTTATTTATTCTCTCTTTGATCATATATTCCATGGAAAACATTTATTTTATTTTTGTTTTAACATTAAGCATGAACTAGATTTTAATGTAGTAGGGTTTTAAACAAGCTTGATGATTTATTTACTTATATTATCGTTGCTCAATTTCTGCTGTAGCATTTTGTTTTGATTATACTTATTTCAATTCCTTATTTTGGCTGATCATCTATTTAGTGGATACAAGCTAGGTTAGATCTTAAAAAAGGGCTACTTAGTAGAACAAATCAAAGCAATACTTGGTTTTAGATCGTTCCTTAGTTGATTAATTATTAACTTGAATAGGGCAATGCTTGATCTAGAGTTAGTGAAGGACTAGACATAGAAATTCACCTTGTAGGGTTAATAGATTCTAAGAGCGTATAATGCTATATTTAGATGTTGGCTTAACAACTAATCACTGTTAGGAAGCATATAGATATAAGATATCCAACAAACGATAGCTGAGGATGCATTATGATTCTGCTCAGTGCTGTAGCAACTGATCCAGAATTTGTTAAATAAGTCAATAATCATTAAGTGAGTTTAGACACCTAACTACCTATAGCCATTGATTATTTTCTTATTTTAGACGTCTATTTTCTTTTATTATCTTTTTGTTTAGTCTTTAATTAGTTTTATTGATTCTTAAATTATTTACTTAATTTAAATTTTGTTTAAAGTCTTAAAAATTGCACTGAATAAATTACTGTAGCAAGTCTGATAGCATCAATCTCTGTGAAGACGATCTCAATACTTATCACTTTATTACTTATTGTGAACACTTGTTTGTGCACTGACACCTATTGCATAAAATTAACAACACCAAGCTAATGAGAGAGGACAATGGTCATGAGGTAGAGGCAGAGGCCCAAGATGAGGTGGAGCACGTGGTCGTGGACGAGGTTGGAATTTTAACAATAACAATTCCAATAGTAATTGTGAGATAAATGAAAGCTCAACAAAAGGTCGTGGAAAAGGACACTCAAATTTGAGGTACGACAACTCTCAAGTCCAATGCTATATTTGTCAATAGTTTGGCCACTATGCTTCAGAATGTAGGGCTCCCAATAATAAAGTTGAGAAAAAGAGTAACTATGTGGAAGAAAAGACCCAAGAAAATGGAATGCTGCTACTAGCATGAAAGGACAATCATAGAGGCCAAGAAAATACCTGGTATCTTGACACCGGTGCGAGTAATCACATATGTGGAAGAAGAAACATGTTTATCGAGCTAGATGAATTGTTAAGCGGCAATGTAGCATTCGGATATGATTCCAAAGTACCAGTAAAAGGGAGAGGTAAAATCCTTATCTGTTTAAAAGATGAAAGACATCAATTTATTTCAAATGTTTACTATGTGCCCAACATGATAAGCAACATTATGAGTGTAGGTCAACTCTTAGAAAAAGGTTATGATATTCACATGAAAGATTGCAGTCTTTTGATAAGAGATGACAAAGGAAACTTAATCACGAAGGTTCAAATGTCAAAGAATAGAATGATCACTTTGAATATTCAAAATGATGTTGCAAAGGGTTTAAAGACTCGTTACAAGGATAAATCATGGCTTTAGCTTCTTCGATTTCAGCATCTTAACTTTGGAGGACTGGAGCTACTATCTAAAAAGAATATGGTGAAAGGCTTACCGTGTATCAATCACCTTGATCAACTTTGTGAAGGATGCTTATTAGGGAAGCAATCCAAAAAGCTTTCCTAAGGAGTCAAACTCAAGAGCCAAGAAGCCGCTCGAGCTCATTCACACAGACGTTTGTAGTCCAATCAAGCCAAGCTCTCTTGGTGAAAGTAACTACTTCCTTTTTTTCATTGATGATTTCTCAAGAAAAACATGGGTATATTTTTTGAAACAGAAATCTTAAGTTTTTGAAGCATTCAAGAAGTTCAAAGCTGTAGTTGTGAAGGAAAGTGGGTATCGGATTAAAGCTATAAGATTTGATCGAGGAGGAGAACTTACTTCCAAAGAGTTCCTAGAATTTTGTTAAGCAAATAATTCGACGTCCTTTAACAGTTCCAAGATCCCCTCAACAAAATGGTGTTGCAGAAAGGAAGAACAGAACTATAGTTGACATGGCCGGAAGCATGCTCAAAAGTAAGAGACTACCCAAATAATTTTGGGCTATAGTTGTTGCATGTACAATCTACTTATCTAACCGATCTCCAACAAAGTGTTTAGGGCAAGACACCACAAGAAGCATGGAGTGGAAGAGAACCTTGCATCGCCCATCTGAGAGTTTTATGAAGCATAGCCCATTTTCATGTACCGGACGAGAAAAGAACCAAACTGGATGACAAGAGCGAGAAATTCATCTTCATTGGCTACGACAACAATTCCAAAGGATACAAGCTCTACAATCCAAACAACGGGAAGATCGTGATTAACCGAGATGTAATTTTTGAAAAGAAGGAGAATGGGATTTTGGCTTCTATATTGATGACTTCAACTTTTTTCCTCTTGAAGAAGATGAACAGACAATGAAGGAGCAAGCAGAAGAACAACAACAAGAGCATGCCACTCCACCTACCTCACCAACATCAACCATAAAGGAGATTCATTAACATCATTTCTGAATGAAAGAAGTGTGATGCGCACTAGAAGTTTACAATATCTCTATGAGGTAACTGAGAGACTTGATAATCTTACTCTCTTTTGCCTCTTTGCCGATTGTGAACCAATTCAATCTGAAGAAGTTGTGCAAGATGAGAGATGGAGAAGAGCGATGAATGAAGAAATCAAGTCAATTGAGAAGAATGACAATTAAGAACTCACTACTCTTCCCAAAGGGCACAAGGAGATCGGTGTTAAATGAGTGTACAAGACAAAAAGAAATGCCAAGGGTGAGATCGAAAGGCACAAGGCAAGGCTAATTGCGAAAGGCTATAGTCAAAAAGTCGACATTAATTATGATGAGGTATTTGCTCCTTGATTAGTGTTAAAAATTTTATGTTTACTAAGGGATAAAAATGTTATTTTGTACTTATATTATGAATTTCTATTATGATTTTGAATATTTGATATTATGTGTTTTTGTGTGTTTATTAGGTAAAAGTAATAATTTCATGCGATTCGAGGCTCAAAACAAATAAATGGATGTCAAATTTGGATTTCGGAGGCCCGAAAAGCTAAGTCATTATCGAAGAGGATCCGAGACTTTTGTTGTAAAATTATATATATATTATTACCATTTTATGTGTGGTAATTGTAAAATTATAAGTTTTTACCGTGTTAGGCGTGGTAATTGTGAGTAGATATGCTTGAGAGGATTGGGTTAGGATTGTGTTTCGATTAGTAGGCCATTTATGTTTGATTAGTGGGACAAATGTATGGTTGTGACTAATTACGTTTTAATTAAATGTGTGGTATGGATTAGTTATAGATTAGTATAAATTGAGGGGAGGTAACACATCTCTACACACGTTTCTTCACTTTTTTCTCTCCAAGTTCTTCTTCATCTCATCTCTCTTTGTAATATTTAGTAAATTAATTTCAATTTAGTTTTATTTTAAATTTAGTTGTTTTTATTCATTTTAATTATGTTTAATTTAATTTTTGTTTGGGGGGATTTAGGCCACCAAAATAAGCCAATGAGAGGCTGACGCGTGGCAGAAAACTAGGACAAACAAGAATAAGCTATGGAATGCATGAAGCCCTGGACATACATGGAGGAATACTCTGTGTAATGAGGGTAACTCCGAGAGGAACACCTGCCGCCAAAAGGGCAAAACCAAAATTACGCCTTAAACGGATAGTGTCTCTAGAAAAAAGTGTGCACTCTCATGAGCCAAATCAAAAAAGATTCTCCAGCCGAAATAAAGGAGCCAATGCGCGAGAGTGAACAAAAAGTGAGTAATGAAAGAGTGCCACCTCAAGTATTCCCTGCAGTGGTCCTAAAATCAACAGGACCACTAGCTGAAGAGGTTGTCCTCGTGTGTACAGCAAAGAACCAATTGGTGGCTAAACGGTTTCTTTGTTTTCAAGGCTCACATGCATCACCATCTTGGGACCACTTACGAAATCTCCAAAATACCCTCACCTGAGAGAGGGAAAACGAATAATCATGCGCCACGTGGCTGGATTTACAAAAAGACCCACAGGCACACTCCTAAAAAGCTCAAGTGACACTCTCCAACGGTAACAATTTCTCTCTCAATAAAAAAAGATCGCTCTCATCTTCTTCCCCAAGGCATATTTTGAACTTTTCCACCATTTTTGTAGGCTTGAAGGTCCATCTCGGATCTTTAACCATCTTCACCTTAATCTCAATCTAACTTAAGCGTCGAAGTGTGGTCGTCGGCCACCACCGGCACCACCTCTAACGCCGTGTGTGCTTTGGTTTTCAGGATCCTCGCAGCTCCAGTTCGGTGGTCTTGGATCTCATTTTCACCCCTCCATTATTCTGTCAACTCTTATTTTACTGCCCTAGCAGTTAACCTCCCCATCTTAGCCAGAACACCTTCGAACATACCAAGGCAGTTGTCCTTCCTAAAAAATCCAGCACTTATTTTCCTTGTGTTGTTTTATTTTTTTTGCTGAGGTCACCAAAAATCTCACCAAAACAATTTTAAATATTGTTTTTACTTCAATTATGTTTAGTTAAATAATTATAGTTAGGGTAAGGTGAAACTTTTAGTAGGAAAATATGATTTAATCAAATTCTACTTTTAATTATATAAATTAAATTATTTTCTAATTAAAATTATCCATATTTTATATTTTGAAATTTTGATTGTTGTAAACAAACAAGGGAGTTTGGCACAATAAATTCTTAATATCTTAGTATAAAATATAGTAAAATGGTATTTTGACTTATTACAGATAAGTTAAATTTTGGTACATTAAGTATTTGATCCATAATAAAATTAGTGGGAAAATAATGATAATTTATACAATTTATCTTTTGGGCAATAAAGAAATATAATAAAAAGAATTTATTAAATAATATTTACTACTAAGACTAGATCCGTAACCCTAACTAATTTAAATTAATATTTTCACTTAAATTAAATTGCATATATTTTAATTTTATTTTCAATTCTTAGGTAAAATTAAAATAAACAAATTAAATATTTCCTTGTGGATCGATCCTGGACTAATCGGGTTATATTATAACTAAGCATTCTTATACTTGGCCAATTAAGTTATATGTTCAATTAATTATATCCAAATTATATATAACTTAATTATATATAATTTGGACATATAACTTGAACTTAATTGGATATAATTTGGACTTAATTGAACTTAGTTTGGACTTAATTGAACTCAATTTGGACATTTGGACTAAATGGACATGTACATGGACTTGGGCTTAGACTTAGACTTTTAAATTTCTGCAATTTAATTTCCGCAATTTAAATTTTTGTAATTTAATTTCCACAATTTAAATTTCTGTAATTTAATTTCCATGCAATTTTACTTTTTTGCATTTATTATTCATTTATTTAATTTCTAGTTATTTATTTTTCTTTGTAATTTTTCTTTTTTTACATTTATTTTCATTTTATTTGGTTGGTTCTATAATACCACCTATGTACTTATTTACTTTTCAATTTGTTTATTTTATGTTACTTAATTTTAGTTTATTTAATTTTCTGTTATTTAATTTCTTGTACATTAATTTGTATAATTTATATTCCGCATTTATTTGTTGTTTTCTTTATTTGGTAGGTTCAACCGCCTATTTTTAATTTTCAGTTTATTTATTGCGTATGTAATTTTTATTTTTTTTGTACATTTATGCTTGTTGTACATTTAATTTTCAATTTGTTATTATTTTTTATTGTGTAATTTTTATTTTGCTCATTTGTTTGTGTATCACATAATTTCACACACACACAACATCATCATCATGGTATGAGACGTTGGTTTCGAAGTTCAAGTGGTAGATTAATTCATAGATCTTCATCATCACCACCAATCATGGAAGAAATCCAAGCAGAAAACCCTTTGGGCCAACTTAATCCTCAATACACATTAAAAAATTATCCCTTTTTTGCTACACATGTATGCCTTTACTACCATATATAATAAGCTCAATGGGTTGTTCTTGTCTGCCATTTCCAAAATGAACATAATTGCCTAATTTCCCTTTTCTTCATGCGCCTTGATATGGTAACCTTGTGATGAATTTAAACGAGGAAACATAGAGAATTAGTGATTGAGGTCATTAATTTATCTAATCTTAGTTGTCACCTTACCCTATTCTCCTTTTATAATTGTTAATGAAAAAAATTCTCTTGAGTTTAAGGTATCTCATTTAGTAACTTTAAACCTTTGTATTAGATTTTGAAAAAATTGGTTCCTTATGGTGCAACCATCCACCACCATTCCTGCAAAGGCTTCAGAAACAGAAACAAGATAAAGAATTTGGCAAATTTTTGGAGGTACTAAAGTAACTACACATCAACATTCCGTTCGTGGAATCATTGGAACAGATGCCGAACTATGTCAAATTCTTGAAGGACATATTAACAGAGAAAAGAAGATGGGGAGAATTTGAAACCGTGGCTCTAACACAAGAAGAATGTAGCCATATGCTTAAAAGCAAGATGCCTCCGAAATTGAAAGATCCATGCACCTTCACAATTCCATGTTCTATAGGTGATAGATATAATGGTAAAGCACTTTGTGATTTGGGAGCAAGCATTAATCTTATGCCATTATCAGTATTCAAGCAACTAGGGGTTGGAGAAGCCAGACCAACAACAATCACTTTACAACTTACTGACAAATCTCATGTTCATCCAGAGGGCAAGATTAAACATGTGCTAGTAAAGGTAGATAAATTTATTTTTCACGTGGACTTTATAGTACTGGACTTTGAAGTAGACAAAGACGTGCCTATCATTTTGGGTAGACCCTTCCTTCTTGGCCACGAGCAAGACTCTAATTGACGTGGAAAAAAGGGAACTAACCATGAGGGTGAATGAACAGCAAGTTACATTCAATATACTAGAGCCTATAAAGAGTCCCAATGCTATTGAAGATTGTAATTTTGTTAGTGCAGTGGCATTGCTATAGCAAATAGATTAAACAGTTGCTGTAAAAAGGAAGAAATTAAGGCTATAGCAGTACTTGCGGAATTTAAAGTTAATTTGCATAGAGTGAAGCACTACATGGGAGCTGTTATGAACAACACAAGGGAGGATCTATTCTTAAAGGATCCAGGCTAAGAAATCAAGGAAGGTCAAGCTAAAGGACCTAAAACTAAGCGATGATTCGGAGGCAACCCAATAATGGAAGTTATTTTAAAGTACTTTAGTTTAATTTTGGCTGTTTAGTTATTTTCTTAATTTACACAACTAATTTTATTTTCTGTTGTTTATTGGTCCTTACATTATCAAGAATCAGAAATTGGGAGTTGGAAAATTTTGAATGCAAGACTTGAATGGAGAGGAAAATCGTACAATGTCAATTTAGGAGAAAAATGCTGCAACAACGCTTGCAGTACCAGCAGAGCAAAAAAAAAAAGTTATATCTAAAGAAGTTGCTGGAACTCCTCCAATCAGTCAAAGTACATTAACAAAGAAAAGGACAGAAGCGTAACGAAGTTTATAGAAAAAGAGCTTAAGAAGTGGAATTAATAAGATGTGAACCTACAGTCCTGCTGTAGCAACGTCTTCAACATCAGGGGAGTCTCCCTTACCTATTCAAGTTTATTATGCAATTTTTGAAACGTTTCTTTTTATTTTAATTATTTTTGCATGTTTTTAAGTTTATTAACTATTTGCATACGCATCATTTATTTAGTTTTGTGATTATCTGCATGTGAGGACACATTACCTCTCATGTTTGGGGGGGTTGTGTTCTTTTATTTTATGTTTTATTTTGAATGAATGTGTTTTATTTTGAAAAAAAAATCATTTTTATGAATGTTTATTTGAGTGTGTAGCTCTGTTTATCTAGTATTTGTTTTTAATTTAGGAAAACCCAATGAAGATGTTTTGTGTGATGAGATATACGATGAGTTACCTTCAAGTAGAGACAGTTTATGGATGAAGGTTGAAATTCTGTCTTAACACTTAGACTTTAATTGAGTTTGGTGAGTTTACTGTAGCAAAATCAGATTGAGTAATGAAGAAAATTTTAACATTTTAAGATTTATAATAACTCAAGTTTGGAGAAAATTTGGGAAATTTTTCAAAAATTATTACAAATTATGTTGGAATAAGAATAAATTTTGCTACTGAGTAACTAGGGCTGAGTATGTACCCCATATGCAGATGAGTAAAAAGGCAGCCAAGTTATAAGCATTGTTGCAGCAACGAAAAAGAAAAAAAGAAGAAAAAATAGAAAAAAAAAGGAAGAAAAAGTCCTCTGTCTTGGAACCTAAGTAGCCAGGTCTGTTCATGAGCCCCATGTTCAGCCTTAAGTAAAAGGGGACTAAAGTTATGACTATGCTGTAACATCTTTGATGCTACTACTGCAGGAACTCTGATTCGTACATTGATCAAGTAATTGGGTGCAGGTAGTGCCCCTGTTAGGCATTCACATGAAAGATTAATGTTACATTGAATGGTTCTTTTGACTTAAAAAAAAATCCATGTTAAAAAGTTAATAATGATTGCTATAGCATAGTTTGTGAATATTTATGTCTTTTATTCCCTATGAATAAATATGTTTTTAATGTTTTATTTTTGACATATATTTGATACTTGAGTTCGCTGCAGCAACTCAGAATTTGATCAAAGTACACACACACACTCTCAGGACATAACAAAACTCGAATCTGGAACTGGAGTTGCTGTTGGTAATTTTGTATGTTTAAGAATGAAATCTGAGGGCTGATGAGTTAGAGCAATCTAGATGGCAGAGCTAAATTATTTATTGCATGATTATGTGTTTGTGGTGTTACTGTTGTTGTCATTACTTTAGGACAAGTAATGGTTTAAGTTTGGGGGTGTGATAACTCAATAAAATGAGAGTTATCATGGCATTTCTAGGCTTAAATTAATATTACTTAGAGAGTTAATGATGAGTTTTTATTTAATTTTTAGTTATATTTTGCATAAGTATTTAATTAAGTTTAGTTATAATAATTTTATATGTTTAAGGTTATTTTATGCTCTAATTTTGTGCATCATTGTAGGTAATCCAAATAGGTCAGATTTTATTGATGAATGCTATAACAATAGAGCTGCAGAGAATGATAAAGAGCTGATATACATAAAAGATAATCAAGTTGTAGCAGAAAAGATGCTACAGAAAGGACGAAGTTAGCAATTGTTGCTGCAGCAAATCCTGTAGCATGTAAGAGCTGGACAAATACGATTTTGTGCAAGCTAAGCAACTAATTTCTTCACAGCTGATTATTATTTGGTTGATAAAGTAGGGCAAACGTGGCATGCATTAATCTAAAAGAAAAGATCTTCCATGATTAGGAAAATATAATGATTTATACTCCTAGAATCCTAATAATAGTCAAAGTTCCTTTCCTAGAGTCTTAAGGATACATGAAGATTTCCTTGTCTTTTTGGAAAACCCTAAAAATATAAAAGAGAGGACATTTTTACAGAAGAAGGAAGGCGGACACACACACAACTTATCGTAATAAAGAAAATCAAGGAAAAAGAAGAATTAAGAGGCTGTAGCAGTGGAGTTTAGAGGGAAAAGGGCTGATCGCAACCTAATTAAGAGCAACTCTTTGAGATTCAACTTTTGCCATTAGATTCTTCTATTTCTTGTTTTATTTTTCTGGATGTTTAATTCAATGGTTGAACCGCATTTTATTTTTATTTATTTATCGAGTATCAACTAGATTTTTAATGTAGTTGGGTTATAAACAAGCTTAATGATGAATTGACTTATATTATTGTTGTTGTGCGTCTGCTGCAGCATTTTGCTTTAATTGTACTTATTTAATTCTCTATTTCGGTTGACTATCTATTTAGGGATACAAGCTAGGTTTGATCCTCAATAGGGACGGCTTAGTGGAAATAAATCAAAGCAATAATTGATTTTAGATTGAGTTAGTTTCCTTAGTTGATTTATTATCAACTTGAATAGGCCCATGCTTGATCTAAGATTAGTGATGAACTAGATATAGGGATTCTGTTGAGTGCTAGAAAGTGTGTATTTATATAGGATAAAATCATCATGTTACATTTTAAGTCTCACTAACATCCCTACTTTTATGTATTTAAGTCCCTTGCACTTTAATTGTTTGTACGTTATTATAATTTAAGTATTTTATGTATTTCAAGGAAATTCTGGCCATTTCACAATTAACGAGACATCGGACAGTAAAATGAACAACATTTTTGAACTCAGGACAGTCGAAAACCTTAGGAGGAGTATAAAAAGAAAAATGCCACTGTTCATGTATACGGTACTGTTCACATATACGTTACTGTTCATGTACGGCACTATTCACACATACGTATGATGACGTGCCATTGACCGATGACATGGCAGTATTTGATTGGACGAATGATGTCGCATTGACTGCTTATGTGGCATTGACTGATGATGTGGCGCTGACCGATGACGTGGCAGTGTATCATTGGACCGAAAAAATGAGCTTACGATAGAAGCAATGCACTTGATCAAGATTGGTTGACTTTACCGTTGACCGATGATGTGGCAGCAAGTCATTGGATGCGAAAATTGTCTTAAGTTACATGTGACACACTGAATCACAGTCGCTGATGATGTGTTCAAAGCAATCAGAGCTTGCCACGTGGCGCAATCCTGAGCGTCCAAATTGATTTCATCAAATGGCCATGATTTACTCATTGTATCTATAAAAGGAGGGCTCCCCCACCTAATTTGACACCCCTAAATCCATTTTTGAGCTTAGTTTTGTAAAATTCTCACTCCTTCTTGTATTTCTACGTACTTTAATATAATACCCATTTTACCCCTAGTTCAAATAATAAGTAGCTAATTTTTTTTCAAGCTTGGGTTGAAGGTGAAGTCTTAACATGTTCCATGGGCTAATTTGGTAAATTTACTTTCTTCGCCCCTTTAATTTATGTGGCTGTTTTGACTTTTCGTCGACAGATAGTAATAATCTTGTCTAGATTTTGTACCGGTGCTACCGTCTCCCTAGTGCAAGATTATTATTGTCTGGCACGATAAGTGCTTGATACCATATTTATTAGAGTGTGGCTCAAGAGGAGTGGAAACCCCCCTCATGATTTAATTGGCAATAATAAGGAATATTAAGCCCATGGTGCATGTTGATGCAGATCCAGATACCCAAGCACTTTATTCACATAGTTTAATCTCCAATTTAATTCCGCCATTTTAATTTAAATTTTATAATATTTCAAATCATCTCCAAATAAAATCCAAGTTAGTCAATTAGAAAATTAACCCTACACCAAATTAAAATCCACCTCCTCGTGGGATCGACACTCGTCACCATTAATCTATACTATAATAGATTCGTGCGTTTGCGAGTTCAATAAAATTTGCACTAGAGTTATTTTTCTTGTGTAAATAACTTTTATATAATTATTTTCTTGTAATTTTTTTATTTAAATTTCTGTAATTTAATTTTCATTTTATTTTCTTTGTAATTATTTTTTTATCTTGTTGATTTGGCTGGTTCCATCGCGTATTAATTTATTTTAATTTCATTTTTTTGTTTCTCTTACTTATTTTCATATTTTACTTGGCCGGTTCCACCGCCTATTAACTTATTTTAATTTCATTTAATTTATTTTAAGTTAATTTATTTTACTTCACGTATCCCTTTTCTTTCTTTTTGTACAATTGGGTGTGTTTTCATAGTAAGATTGTAACAGCGTGATAAGGTTAGTAACTTAATTTCTCCTTTCTCTTTATTTTTATTAGTTTTATTCTTATTTTATTTATTTATTTAATTTTATTTTCATTTTTTTGTGTGTTCTTTGCATGCATGGTCGAAGGTCACAATCACCTAATCTTGAGCCTATACACCTTGAACTAGAAAAAATACTTCGCACACACAAACACGTTGCAATTAAAAATAAAATTGAAATGGATTTGCAACAACAACCACCAGAACCACAAGAGAGGCCATTTAAGGACTACTTCAGTCTCTTAGCTAATTTGAGCACATCATGCATAAGATACCCAAATGTAGCTGCTAGGAGTTTTGAATTAAAACCTAGTGTGCTAAATTGTCTCCCAACATATGGCCTAGAAAATGAAGACCCATATAACCATCTGAATGATTTTCATGCTGTTTGTCAAACATTTAAATATGAAAATTTTTCAGATGATGATGTTAAACTTAGACTGTTTCCATTTTCTTTAAAAGATAGAGCTCGTTCATGGTTTAACACAATGCCTGCTAATAGCATTACATCATGGGAACAAATGGTTACTAAATTTTTAAATAAATACTTCCCAGTGCATAAAACCAATGCTATTCGTAGGGAAAATTCAGAATTCACCCAAAGAGAAGACGAGCAGTTCTTTGAAGCATGGGAGCGATTCAATGGGCTACTCTTGAAGTGTCCACATCATGGGTACGAGAAGTGGCACCAATGCCAATACTTTTTGGAGGGATTATTGCCACATGTGCAAGAATGGCTAATGGGAACAAGTGGAGGAGTGCTAATGTCGAAAAGTGCATCAGAGATTTGGGATTTCTTCCAGTGCCAAGCAGATAATTCTCAATAGCGAAGCCGATTATTTAGGAATGTGAGAAAAGTCAAAGGAGTAAATGAGGTCCATGTTGGCGAGTCAAGATCAGAAATTAAAGAAGTTAAAGAAATAGTCGAAGGGCTTTCTCGCCAAATAGCATCATTAACGACTGCAAAAACAACTGAGCCACATGCCTACAACCAATTTGACCAAGATTCATACCCAGACCAAGCCAATGCCGTAAATGTGATGGGAAAACAATCGAATTACAACCCTTACTCCAGCACATATAACCCTGGATGGAGAGACCATCCAAATTTTTCATGGTCTCAAGGATTCCAACAAAACAACACAGCAACTCCACCAATGCAACCAATTCCTCAGGCTTCTCAAGCCTCTCAGCCACCATTTAGACCATATAATCAGAACCAGAACTACTCACAACCCAAACCATGGGAAGAGGCAATTAAAGGTCTTAAAAATTGGACTCATTCCGCAATAGAACAACAAAATCGCACCATTGATGAGTTGCGAAGTGAGATGAGAGCTGGATTCAACTCACAAGCCCAATCAATCTCGAATCTCGAAAAAATGGTAGGTCAACTTGCCTCATCAGTTCAAAACTTGGCAATGACAGTTGAGAAGGGCAAATTCCCAAGCCAGCCAGTGCCTAATCCCAAAGGAGTGCATGAAGTAAGTTCACCTCAATAGCATGAAGAGGTCAAAGCTGTCATGACCTTGCGAAAAGGAAAAGAAGTCGACAACAAAGTGGAAATGCCACTGACAAAAACGACTCAAGATGCACCTGTAGATGCTGAAGACTCCTCATCGAAGGAAGGAGAAAGAAGAAAGCAGCATACAGGAATATGTTCCCAAAGCTCCATTCCCTCAGAGGTTAGCTAAAGCAAAGAAAGGAAATTCCATAGGTGAGACTTTTGAAATCTTAAAACAGGTAAGCATTAACATTCCTTTGCTTGATGCTATAAAACAAGTGCCCTCTTGTGCTAAGTTTCTTAAAGACCTTTGTACTAAAAAGAGAAACATTCATGTTCAAAAGAATGCCTTTTTAACAGAAAACGTTAGCTCTATACTCCAACATAAAATTCCTCTAAAATACAAAGACCCAGGCTCCCCTACTATCTCATGTAGTATAGGGAACCACACGATTGAGAATGCTTTGTTGGATTTAGGAGCTAGTGTAAATCTGT
Source organism: Clausena lansium (assembly GCA_030449835.1). Lineage (NCBI taxonomy): Eukaryota > Viridiplantae > Streptophyta > Magnoliopsida > Sapindales > Rutaceae > Clausena > Clausena lansium. Next base: position 36,870 of record JASUUF010000382.1, read on the forward strand.
TGCCTTACTCAGTATTTGTGAAACTTAGATTGGGAGAATTACACTCAACCCCAGTAGTGTTACAGCTTGCAGATCGGTCCTTGAAAATACCTCGTGGTATTGTGGAGGACGTGCTCGTCCAGGTAGATAAGTTTTATTTTCCTGTTGATTTCATTGTGATTGACACTCAGCCAGTGCAGGATTCGAAGAAGCACATCCCCATTATCCTAGGCCGACCTTTCTTGGCAACTGCCGATGCTCACATTCAATGTAGGACTGGAAATATGCAGTTGTCCTTTGGCAATATGACCATGGAGCTGAACATCTTTAACATTGCCAAACAACCTCACAATGCAGATGATGGAATTGTTGATGTGGATCTAATAGAAGAATTAGTTGATTATACTTTTCCTTCTAACCTTAGTGATGACCCTTTACATACATGCTTAACTCATTTTGGTTTGGATTTTGATGTTGACAGATATATTGATGAGGTCAATGCCTTACTTGATTCAGCACCACCCATGGACACTCATAAATGGAAGTCGAGAATTGAGCAACTGACACCATCAAGAGAAAGTCTTAGCCCATCATTAGAATCACCACCAAAACTCGAGCTAAAACCATTACCCAACACTTTGGAATACGCATTCTTGGGAGAGGAAAGCACACTGCCAGTAATCATTTCATCTTCTCTAAATGAAAAATAAAAAGGTAAGTTGTTGGAAGTTTCAAGAGAGTACAAAGAAGCATTAGGATGGACCATAGCTGACATAAAAGGTATAAATCCAGTAGATTGCATGCATTATATCCATCTTGATGAAAATACTAAATCTACTAGAGAAATGCAACGTCGGTTGAACCCTAACATGAAAGAAGTCCTTAAACTATTAGATGCAGGTATCATTTATCCTATTTCTGATAGTTCATGGGTCAGTCCTGTACAAGTTGTCCCCAAAAAGTCAGGAGTCACAGTAGTTACTAATGCTGATAATGAATTAATACCTATTAGAGTGACTACAGGATGGCGTGTCTGTATTGATTATAGGAAGTTGAATTCTGTCACACGTAAGGACCATTTTCCTTACCATTCATTGATCAAATGCTTGATAGATTAGCAGGCCATTAATTTTATTGCTTTTTAGATGGCTACTCAGGATATAACCAGATCCTCATAGCACCAAAGGACCAAGAGAAAACCACCTTCACTTGTCCTTTTGGTACTTTTGCATGTAGGAGAATGCCATTTGGATTATGCAATGCACCTGCTACTTTTCAACGATGCATGTTGAGTATATTTTCTGACATGGTTGAACTCTTCCTTGAGGTTTTTATGGATGACTTTTCTGTTTTTGGTGATTCATTTGATCAGTGCTTGCATCATCTAACACTCGTTCTGCAGAGATGTATAGAGAAGAATTTGATCCTAAATTGGGAGAAGTGCCATTTTATGGTAAAACAAGGTATTATTCTCGGTCACATCATTTCTAGTAAAGGTATTGAGGTTGACAAAGCCAGGGTGGATCTCATTTCCAATCTTCCTCCACCTAAAACAGTCAGAGAAGTAAGATCTTTCCTTGGGCATGCTGGTTTTTATAGACGTTTCATTAAAGATTTTAGCAAAGTCTCTATACCCTTATGCAATCTACTTGCTAAGGATGCACCTTTTGTCTTTGATGATTCATGTCTTAAGGCATTTGAAAAACTAATGCAGTTGCTAACATCATCACCCATCATTCAGCCTCCAAACTGGAACTTGCCTTTTAAACTCATGTGTGATGCATCTGATTATGCAGTAGGAACAGTTTTAGGACAAAGAGTTGATCGAATTCCCTATGTTATTTACTATGCTAGTATGACATTGAATGATGCACAGTTGAACTACTCAACCACTGAAAAAGAAATGCTAGAAGTAGTGTCTGCATTAGAGAAATTTCGATCTTATCTCATTGGATGTAAAATAATTGTGTTCACAGATCATGCTGCTCTTAAATATCTTCTAACAAAGAAAGATGCAAAACCTAGACTAATTCGATGGGTGTTACTTTTGCAGGAATTTGACCTCGAATTGAAAGATAAGAAAGGCTCAGAAAATGTGGTGGCAGATCATCTATCTCGCCTTACTTTTGACAATGTTCCAGAATCATTACCATTGAATGAATCATTTCCAGATGAACAATTAATGAGTGTGGAAGTACTACCATGGTATGCTGATATAGTTAACTATCTTGTTACAGGTCAACTTCTAGAGCACTGGACTAAGTAGGACAAAGCTAAATTTTTTACAGAAATAAAGAATTTCTTTTTGGACGACCCTTATCTATTTAAGTATTGTGCGGATCAAATTGTCAGACGATGCGTCCCAGAGAGCGAATTCTCGAAAATCCTTTCATTCTGCCATGAACAAGCTTGTGGAGGCCATTTCAGTGCCAAAAAGACGGCTGCAAAAGTTTTACAATATGGTTTTTATTGGCCAACTTTATTTCGAGATGCTTACACTTTTTGTTCTTCATGTGATAGGTGTCAACGTATGGGAAGTATTACGTGAAGGAATATGATGCCACTAAACCCAATTTTAGTGGTTGAGATTTTTTATGTATGGGGTATCGATTTCATGGGACCCTTTCCCCCTTCTTTTAGCCATCAATACATATTGGTTGCTGTTGACTACGTATCCAAATGGGTAGAAGCAATTCCATGTAGATCCAATGATCACAAGGTGGTGATAGGATTTCTAAAAAGCAACATTGTTTCGCGCTTTGGATTCCCTCGGGCAATAATTAGTGATGGAGGCACCCATTTTTGCAACAGACCAGTCAAAGCTCTCTTGGTAAAATACTCCATCACACATAAAGTGGCGACCCCATATCATCTGCAGACCAGCGGCCAAGTTGAAATCTCCAATCGAGAAATAAAGCACATTTTAGAAAATACAGTGAGACCAGACAGAAAAGATTGGTCATTAAGACTCGATGATGCATTATGGGCATATCGCACAGCCTTCACGACGCCAATTGGGATGTCACCTTATAGACTAGTGTATGGAAAAGCTTGTCACCTACCTGTGGAACTTGAGCATCGTGCATACTGGGACATCAAGAAATTCAACTTTGACATGCAACAGGCTGGGTCAGAGAAAAGATTACAGCTGGCAGAACTTGAGGAAATTCGCAATGACGCATACGAAAATGCCAAGATTTACAAGCACCAAATGAAAGCCTTTCATGACAAACAAATTATGAGAAAATCTTTTACCCCAGGTCAGAAAGTGCTTTTATTCAATTCTCGCTTGCACCTATTCCCAAGTAAGTTACGCTCTCGATGGTCTGGACCCTTTATTGTTCAAACTATTTTTCCACATGGAGCAATTGAAATTAAGGATCCAAAGAACGGTGTTACTTTTTAAGTAAATGGTCAAAGATTAAAGCCATATCTAGAGTACCAACCACATGCAGAGGACACCGAAATCGATTTAGGGGACCCACCAAATTTGAAATGAGATTTTTCTTTTCTTTTAAGCAATTTACCTTACTTTTTGACATTTCTTTTGCCGATCAAAATTATTTATGTTTGAATAAGTGTGTTTGCTTAAACAATTGTGTTTTCTTTTCTCATTTTTGATCATGCATTCTTCAATTAGACAGATCACCTTCTGGCACCTTAAAAGCCTTTTACGTGTGAAATATCACTTAAGAGGCCTGATACGAAGTTATAAATGACATCCCATTTGGGAACGACGACCACCAGAATTAGTAGCCCACGTTGAGTATCTTGAACAACAACTTTGGGAAATAGAAGGCGGTATTTATAACTTCCAATTACAACTTGAGGTTAATGCAATAAGAGGATGGATGTAAGTTTTAGTGTGTTTTCTTTTTGTTGTTTTGTTCGCTTTCACTTTGTTTTGATTTTGCAGATTTAATTTTCTTTGTGTACTTTAATTTGTTACCCCGATTAAGTGGCGGATAACGGTACTCCGTGACATTTAAAGTCGGTTACTTCAGTTTTCCAGAATAACTGATATTCTGAGGCGAAGGTATGGACAGAAACACAATTCTTACAAAGCTTCACAAACGATTTCCTTCGCTCCCTCAGAATGCTCTCGTCACGATTTACAAAGCTCGGTCCGAACGCATGCGATTGCTTATGAGGAACAACATCCCTGCTGACATCCGTTGGTTAATCGAAGCCAAGGTATGATTGGCAGGGAAGATAAGATTCAATTTATTAGGGATGGCTTGAATAAAGAGTCATTGGATGATATCCTTTTGTCTTTTGAAACGCATCCCAGTGGATACGTACAGCGAGCAATTCTCCAGTTATGGCCATTATTCCAGAAAGAGTGTGCACGATATAGTCTCGGGAATCTGACTATAAAAGACCCTATTTGCACGATATAGATGGGAAGCCTATCCTCGACCCATAGAGGGCGTTCAAGCCGTTTCTGGACGTAAAACCAAAGGAAGATGTGAGCCACAGTCACAACTACCTGTAAATATCCTTTTATTTCTATGTTATTTTATCATTTGCTTTATTATCCTTAATATTATGATTTTATCACTGTTTGCTTTTTCTTTTTACTGTTTACTTTTTGACTCTCGAGCCATGTGCTTTACGCGTAATTTGACAAAGACACACCACCTCATATACAGCTGTACAGCATTGTCACCAAGTTCTTTAAATGCGAACTTCTTTTTCAGCATTCACAAAATTATTTTTAAAAAGTGTTCTAATGGCAGCTTCTTCCAGTAAACAATTCAAGAACATTTGTGTGCTCACTGGGTTTAACTTTGGTAAATACAAAGAGTTCGTTGAAGCAGCCATAGATCTTGGTCAAATCATAGCAGAGAGAAAACTACATCTGATATTTGGAGGAGGTGACCGAGGGTTATCACTCTCAAGCTGCTTTTACTAGAGGTAGTCAAGTGTTAGGCATCATTCCAGAAGCCCTAAAACCTTTGGGATGTCTGCCTGGCCCACCAACTGGAGAGGAGTTAGTCGTCTCAGGTATGCAAGAGAGAATAATTGAAATGCTAAATCATACTGATGCTTTTATTTTCTTACCAGGAGATCTTGCAACTCTTGAGGCACTAATCACATTAGCATCATGGGCCCATCTGAACATTCATCAAAAACCCATCGGTTTGTTAAATGTCAATAATTTTTATGATGGCTTTCTTTCATTTCTTAACCACGCAATAAAAAATCATTTCATTCCTTTCACAGCGAAAAAAATCTTTGTTTGTGCTTCTACTGCTAATGAGCTACTTGATCTTTTACAAGCTTATAGTCCAGAGCCAGATCCTAAGACCCTTGAGTTGAAGTGGCCTACTAATAATGGTAGCAGTAGCTGCAGTAAGAAGTGCACATTAGATTTAACTCTCCGTTTGTGAAAATTTACTTTTGTTTTCTGTTGCGGCACCCAGGTGATATCTTCCTAACCCTACTTATTTCCTTTAAGACATTAAGGACAATGTCTCGTTCTGATTGGGGGGAGGGAATAGTTGAATGCTGTGGAATATTTAGTAGCAGTGTTGTTTTATATTTACTAACCTTGTTAAGTCAGAAGATGGCAGAATATGGAGTTAGTTACTCTAGACACGCATATTCTCAGTCTTGAAGCTCAAAAAAAAAATTGCTTTTCTTTTATTATGTCTTAAAAAAAATTCTTTTAAGGTATTTTGTGACATTGGATGACATGATGACTTTCAAATTTTAGTATTTGTATTATCTTTGGCCTTGAGTTATGTTACACTATGTTTGCTACTCTGCATGCGGGTTGGAAAAATCTGACGGGTGAAATTAATTGAGCTACTTGAGGGAATGTACATGTCATAATAAATTCCAAGTGAGCTTTTGAGCCTTTATTTTTCTTGGAGAATAACCCTTTTTGCCCATTCTTCATACAGTTTAGCAGTTTATCATTTTATACATGATCTCTATATTTTCCTTCAAGTCAATTTTTAAAAATATTTGTGTTACTACATTTGAAGGTCCATTTGATTGGTAGATATGGAAGATTAGTTAGAGCCCTAGAAGATGACGGAAAGGCCATCTTTGACCCATTTGAGCCTTTTCAAGCCATCCCTTGAGTATAATATCCATAGTTAACCCCTTTGAGCCTTTAAAAAAAAAAAAACTTTATTTTTTTGTTAACTTATCACTCTGTCCCACTCCAACTTAGAGTATTACTCCATATTTTATGTGTTCCATCACCCATTTTTTGTTTGAGAAAAATTTAGATGACTATTTTATTAAGAAAAGTGGTGCAATATTTAAAATAAAATAAAAAAAAGGATAAAATAAAAAAAAATGATGATGTCTAATTCCAAAAAAAAAAAAAAGTAAAGGAGCCAAATAAATGAAATGCACCTTGTAATTTCCAAAAGATCTCTATTTTTCTCAAACATATATTTTGTATTTCCTTTCATCCCCTTCTTTGTTAGCCATGTCCCTAACCTACGTTACGTCCCAATAAAAGTCCTTCTTGATTTTAAGGTACTATAGTCTGAAGTCGAAGCTAGTGAGATGGGCTGAAATGATGTAGTAATGCATAAAATGACTACATTGGTTTGACTAGCGCTTTGTTTGACTTGAGATCATTTTATTTCTAAGCTGTGGGCATTATTTCATCTTGGTGAGACTGTGTGAAACTGTCTTTGTACTATTTTCTCTCAATTTACCATTCATTGGAGTGACTATTTTTATTGGGTTCAATTTTCTTGTGAGAGTGTCACTCCTATCGGTGAGATTTTAGGGATTGACATGTCATTTTTTTAAGTGGCTCGATTAATACGGCATTGCCATAGTATACTGGACTGGTTCATGTGGATGGTCAATGTGGGAGTAATATTCCTTTAGGCTGGAGATAATGTTTATACTTTTATTTGATTGCCGTCATCAGTCCGATTGAAGAAGTAAACACAACTGTTAGTTCAAAAAAAAAAAAAACATTTTGGTTTTAAATTTTTTTTTCGCTTAATTTGCTAGGGACTAGCAATAAGCTGGTTGGGGGTGTGTTGAGTGCTAGAAAGTGTGTATTTATATAGGATAAAATCATCATGTTACACTTCAAGTCTCACTAACATCCCTACTTTTATGTATTTAAGTCCCTTGCACTTTAATTGTTTGTATGTTATTATAATTTAAGTATTTTATGTATTTCAGGGAAATTCTGGCCATTTCACAATTAACGAGACATCGGACAGTAAAACGAATAACATTTTTGAACTCAGGACAGTCGAAAACCTTAGGAAGAGCATAAAAAGAAAAATGCCACTGTTCATGTATATGGTACTGTTCACGTATACGTCACTGTTCATGTACGGCACTATTCACACATACATACGATGACGTGGCATTGACCGATCACGTGTCATTGACCGGTGACATGGCAGCATTTGATTGGACGAATGATGTCGCATTGACTGCTTATGTGGCATTGACTGATGATGTGGCGCTGACCGATGACGTGGCAGTGTATCATTAGACCGAAAAAATGAGCTTACGATAGAAGCAATGCACTCGATCAAGATTGGTTGACTTTACCGTTGACCGATGACGTGGCAGCAAGTCATTGGATGCGAAAATTGTCTTAAGTTACATGCGACATACTGAATCACAGTCGCTGATGATGTGTTCAAAGCAATCAGAGCTTGCCACGTGGCGCAATCTTGAGCGTCTGAATTGATTTCATCCAATGCCTATGATTTACTCATTGTATCTATAAAAGGAGGGTTCCCCCCCTAATTTGACACCCCTGAATCCATTTTTGAGCTTAGTTTTGTAAAATTCTCTCTCCTTCTTGTATTTCTACGTATTTTAATATAATACCCATTTTACCCCTAGTTCAAATAATGAGTAGCTAATTTTCTTTCAAGCTTGGGTTGAAGGTGAAGTCTCAACATGTTCCATGGGCTAATTTGGTAAATTTACTTTCTTCGCCCTTTAATTTATGTGGTTGTTTTGACTTTTCGTCGACAGATAGTAATAATCTTGTCTAGATTTTGTACCGGTGCTACCGTCTCCCTAGTGCAAGATTATTATTGTCTGGCACGATAAGTGCTTGATACCATATTTATTAGAGTGTGGCTCATGAGGAGTGGAAACCCCCCTCATGATTTAATTGGCAATAATAAGGAATATTAAGCCCATGGTGCATGTTGATGCAGATCCAGATACCCAAGCACTTTATTCACATAGTTTAATCTCCAATTTAATTCCGCCATTTTAATTTAAATTTTATAATATTTCAAATCATCTCCAAATCAAATCCAAGTTACCCAATTAGAAAATTAACCCTACACTAAATTAAAATCCACCTCCTCGTGAGATCGACACTCATTACCATTAATCTATACTATAATAGATTCGTGCGCTTACGAGTTCATTAAAATTTGCACAACAGATTCACCTTGTAGGGTTAATAGATCCAAAAGCATATAATGCTATATTTTGATGTTGGCTTAACAACTAGTCACTGTTAGGTTGCATATAGATATAAGAATCTAACAGGCGAAAGATGAGGATATATTAGGAATCTGCTCAGTGCTATAGACGATGCTGTAGCAGTTGTTCCTAAATTGTAAAATAGTCAATAGTCATTAAGTGAGTTTAGATCCCCAACTACTCAATAGCCATTTATTATTTCTTTGTGTTGACATTTGATTTATTTTAATTCTTAGTTTGTTAGTTATTAAATTTTATTTTAATTTCGAATCAATTTATTTCAATTTACTTTCATTAAATTATTAAAAGTTGCACTGAATAGGCTTGGTGTAGCAAGGTTGATAACTTTAATCCCTGTGGAGACGATCTTTATACTTACTACTACATTACTTGCTGTGTGTACACTTGCGCACTGACACCTATTGCATAAAATTAACAACATAAGGCAAGGCTCATAGCAGAAAGTTTTGCTAAGAAGAAAGGTATTTTCTTTCCAATTGTGAAACATGCTTCCATTTGTATCCGACATGGCTTAGATTTGGAATATGAGTTAGATTTGGCTTAATTGGATGTTAAGACGTCGTTCTTACATGGGGATTTGGAGGATGAATCTAAATAACTCAGTCTTACGGTTTTAAAGTTGTTGAAGGGAGAAATATGTGTCTTATGGATGTGAAGGCACAAAATATCTCAAGCAGTGAGCATGGTTTGTAGATGCGGGTAAAATTCATTGGGTTGTGATGACGTGAATTCTTTGATACGAGTATGGAACAATTTGTAAAGGGATTTTCTTCAGGAATCATGAACTACGGTTATCTTAATCCTAGTAGCTAGGTATGTAGGCAGTTGAAGCGACACAGCCTTTTTGGATCCTTAATGAAGAAATACTTTAGGGATGATGGTTTATAGGTAGTCGGCTTAGATTTTAACAAATCTTCGCTGAGGTGGAGAATTGTTAAAAAATCACATCTGTGGTGAAGCTTCTAGTCGCAATATTGGAATTGTTGGTGAAGCATCTGGCTGAAATTATGAAAAAATTAGAGCCAAATGAATTGATGAAGCATGTGGCAATTTGACAATTTCATAACAAGCTTGACTTTTGAATTTGAAGAGTTGGCAAATTGGTGCAAATGTTAGGAGCCAAAATTGGTACAATGCAATTTGCACTCCTATAAATTGAGCTCAAATGTTCATTTGTTAGCATCCCAAAATGTAGAATTAGAGAGCTTAAGAAATTTAGCTCTCTCTGAGGAAAGTGCAGAAAGAGTTCTCTGTGAGAGAGTATAGAGCAAGGGAGCATCTGTAAGTGAGCTCTTAGAAAGTTTAAGAGAGCGTTTTTCTTAAGTTTTTCTTAAGTAATAAAATCCAGATGCATCCAAAACTTTAGTAAAGATATCCATAAGCTAATTTTCTATTTCAATTTACTCATGAGATATAGTTTTGCTATCAACTAAGTCAGTAATGAAATGATGTTAATGTCAATATGGTTAGTTCTAGAATGTTGAATAGGATTCTTTGAAATATTAATAGCACTTGTGTTATCATAATATACTGTAAGAATCCCCTAAAAAATACCATAATCTTCAAGCATTTGCTTCAACCAATAACCAATTGAGTACAACAACTTCCAGAAGCAATATATTTGGCCTCCAATGGTGCTCTTTCTATCATCAGTATTACCTGCCCAATCAGCATTACTACATCCCACAAGATTTGAATCAATGTCTTTAGTATACCAAATTCCATAATTAATAGTTCCATTTACAAAACGAATAATACGTTTAACTGCAAATAAATGTGATTCGAATTCACTTGGTACCTAGCATAAACACCAACACAAAAACAAATAATAGGTTTGCTTGTGGTTAAATAAAGTAAGCTACTAATCATGCTTTAGTAGTATTTTAAGAGAAAATAATAAGTACTCTCAATATGTATATTGTCTCTAGTTGAGTACTTGACTCATGTATGTTTGTTATGAAAAAAAACTCAATAAATGACGAAGTACACAAGAGCGTACCTAATTAATATTTTCCCATGTATAGAATTTATCGCAAATTCTTTGAACAAAATATGTTAGGAAATATGTCTCTTTTTTCAATAAGGATTTCCTAGGATATTTTCTTATTTAGTAGGATTCTTGTTTAAGGAATAAGTACTTTTCTCTTTAGGATTTGGCTTCTTATTCAAGGAGGAATACTACTAGTACAAGAAAAGGAATACTTCTCATACAAGTAATAAGCACTATATATAGGGAGGTTGGGTACTTATTTACACACACAAAAGAATAACACAGCAATCAGGTTCTCTGCAAGTAGATAGTTTCTAATGTGAGAGAAACGGTAGGTCTATTGAGATATTGGGCATTATTGGGGTTTGGGTGTGAGAAAATTACTAGAGTGATTGTAACAATTTTTCACATAGTTGATTTTTCTCTCGTCGTCCTTGGCGGCCGTGGTTTTTCTCCATTATAGGAGTTTTCCATGTAAATTCTTGTGTTGTGTGATTGGTTTTATTCTTCATCTATTTTCTGTTTATTATTTGTTTGATATTTTTGCTCACATGATCTTGGGTAGAATTAGAAAATTTCCTAACAAGTGGTATCAAAGCTAAAGGTTCTGCAAAGCAATTATGTCTGCAAACAAATTTTCAAATAATGTAAGGATTGAGGTTGAAAAGTTTGATGGAAGAATCAATTTTGGCTTGTGGCAAATTCAAGTCAAGGTTGTATTGATTCAATTTGCGCTACACAAGGCTTTGAAAGGCAAACCTTCCCCTGCTTTTAGCAGTGACTCTGGAAAATCTATTATGAGCAATGAAGATTGGGAAGAATTGGATGAAAAAGCTGCAAGTGCTATACGATTATGTCTAGCAAAGAATGTTCTTGTAAATGTAGGAAAAATTCCTTCAGCAAAAGAACTTTGGGAGAGGCTAGAAAATTTCTTTGGGAAAGGCTAGAAAATTTGTATCAGACAAAGAGCATCTCTAATCGTTTGTACCTTAAGGAGCGGTTTCATACGCTGAGAATGTTTGAAGGTACAAAAATTTCTGATCATCTTGGTGTTCTCAATGGCATCGTGACAGAACTAAAAGCAATTGGAGTTAAAATTGAAGACGAGGACAAGGCACTTAGGCTATTGTGGTCTCTTCTAGTATGAGAAGGAAACTGTGGATCTTCAAGAAGTTACTAGTACTCTACTTTCAGAAGAAAGAAGGTTGAGTGGTGGGAGTAATGAAGCTTCTGATGATTCAGCATTGACAATTGGTAATTGGAAGAAAAATAACTCAAAGAAGAAAGGAGTCTGCTGGGTGTGTGGACAATCAGGGCACCTTAAAAGGGATTGTCAGAAAGTAAATGGAGCAAGTTCGGCAAATGGCTCTAAGCCAGTATATGAAGATACTGAAAGTATCGCTAGCGGAAAGTCTCTCATCGTTTTGGGAGATGATGGTCCCCTGTAATAGATGACGAAGACATCCTTATGGCAAGCCGCAACTGCCATGAAAGAGGATGAGTTATTGCTAGCGGGTCCACAAAATTTGCACACAAGGCATGGTTTGGCATTTATGCAAGGTGTGTGGTGGAATTTTTATATCGATGGTTGAAGACTCTCAAGGAAGCCAAACATGAGAGTGGATATTTTCAACAAAGTGATCGACATGTGCCAAATATTTGTACTCTGGATAAGGTGGAGTATGATAATTCTCGGTGTAGAGAATTATAGCTACTGGATAGAGGACAAGATTTTACCCATGGTGGAGTGATTCTCATAAGCCCTATGTGAGTGTGGTTTTGGTGGAGCAAAGAAGGTGGAGACGATGACATGGTTGTGTGGATACATGGTGGATCATGTTTTGTCACCTAATTGAAAAACTCGCCAAGGTGGAGATTGTTAGGAAATATATCTCCTTTTTCAATAAGGATTTCCTAGGATATTTTCTTATTTAGTAGGATTCCTATTTAAGGAATAAGTACTTTCCTCTTTAGGATTTGGCTTCTTAGTCAAGGAGGAATACTACTATTACAAGAAAAGGAATACTTCTCATACAAGTAATAAGCACTACATGTAGGGAGGTTGGGTTCACTTATTTACACACACAGAAGAATAACACAGCAATCAGATTCTCTGCAAGTAGACAGTTTCTAGTGTGAGAGAAATGGTAGGTCTATTGAGAGATTGGGTATTATTGGGGTTTGGGTGTGAGAAAATTACTAGAGTGATTGTAACAATTTTTTACATAGTTGATTTTTCTCTCGTCGTTCTTGGCGGCCGTGGTTTTTCTCCATTATAGGAGTTTTCCATGTAAATTCTTGTGTTGTGTGATTGATTTTATTCTTCATCTATTTTCTGTTTATTATTTGTTTGATATTTTTGCTCATAAGATCTTGGGTGGAATTAGAAAATTCCCTAACAAAACATTTGTGGTATAATAGTAAAAGTTGAATGGGAATATCACATGATCCACAAAATTAACCCTATTATGCCACTTCAATTTGTACAAAAAATAATTTGTACAAAGAGTTTATAATTCTAGCATTACTCTTAGTAAAATACGACATACCTACACATGTCATATGTACGCCATAAGTTTTTGGTGAATGAAATCTTATTTTCATCAATTTGTTTCACATTTTAGCAAACATTGGGGATTTTAATTAGTATAGACAAGTGTAACATTTTGATTTGCAAAAATATCAGATACACTTTAAAACTTATCCCTTTTTTGCTACACATATATGCCGTTACTACCATATATAATAAGCTCAATGGATTGTTCTTGGCTGCCATTTCCAAAACGAACATAATTGCCGAATTTCACTTTTCTTCATGCCCCTTGATATGGTAACATTGTTATGAATTGATATGAGGAAACATAGAGAATTAGTAAGTGAGGTCATGAATTTATCTATTCTTAGTTGTCACCTTACCCTATTTCTCCTTTTATAATTGTTAATGAAATAAATTCTCTAGAATTTAAGGTATCTCATTTAGTAACTGTACACCCTTGTATTAGATTTTGAAAAAAATGGTAAGGCAATATGGAAACAACTTAGAATTGATAAATTCTTGACCTTATACTAATTAATTGATTCTATGCATTTTTCCTCTGATAAATTCATCCCAGATATTGAAGTAATTAAGGAGCAAAACCCACTATTCAAGCATTAAAATATTTGCACTTCCTCATTAGGTGTTTAAAAGGGTGGAGCCGGATATTTCCATTCCACAATTTGTGTATATCCACTCCATTTTAGAAAATTAATTTTAAAAAATTCAAATTATAAATATAAATAATTTAATACGTCTAGTAGACTAATAATAATAAAATATTTTATAATATTTACAATAATTTTAAAGATTTGAATTATTAGATTTATTTTAATAATATATTGGTGCTCATTATAAAGATTGTAAATAAACCTTTGGGTTAAATAAATTTTACGGTTGACAAAATATATTTAAGGTACTAATAATAATAAAATTTTTGCATATAACAATTTGAAATGATTTAAATTTTATATATTTATTTTAATAATATATTTCTATTTATTCTGAAATTTACTTTAATATAGTAAATTATGTCTATTAGATTGTAAAATATTAAAATATTTTTTATAATATTAAAATTATATTAAAATACATATATTATTACGCTTATTTTAATATTATATTTCTATTCATTACAAAATATTAGAAGCAAGTTTTAGGGTTAATAGAAATGAATGGTATAATAGTCAAAAGGGAGTCTTAGTATTACTTATTGAAAATATGGAGGGGTAGGTGATCATTTTTTCAAACCTTAGGGGTGCAACTATTTTTTTCTTTTAAATTGAGCCCGAAAAAAAACCTTTTTTTAGAATCACTTTTTTTTCCTTCTTGATTTGCTTATTCCATTATGTAGAATTAGTTTTTTCAAGTATGCTTGGAGAAAAATGTTCTTTTAAGTGTTTCTTGCATTATGCTATCACAAATATTGTTGTTCTATCGTTGTTCATTAACTAGGCAAATTTGAGTTAACTTATCTATAATATGCTTCAATTAGTAATCTTGAGAGCTTCAGTTATGAATTTTTAAAAGGATGAAAGCCCGTTTGATCCTTATATTTTGAGGTTAGTGCTTATTTAGTCAATGTATTTTTTAAAATACCTCAAAACACCCCTGCCGTTAAACTATTGATACCTCTACCTTTACTTTTTGTTCACTTTCTCTTGGATAAATCTTTCTCTTAATAGATCTCATTTTCTTCTACAATCTTCGAAGTACTCGGTAATACTTGATCATCTGTTAATCCATGGCTTTGTTTTACAATATTACCCTCTTACAATAATGTCCAAAAAAATAAATGGTAATTTAATTTTTCGGGGTGAATTGGTAATTTAATTTTTTTCTTTTTATTAATGTCAAAAAAAAACATTATTGTTATAAGGTAATATTGTAAAATCAAGCCAAAAGGAAAAAATTAAAGTAATGGCAGGGGTACCAACAGTTTAATGGTAGGGATGTTTTGAGTTATTTTTAAACTTACAGGAACTAAACGGGCACTAACCTCAAAATAAATGGACTAAACAACCTTTTTCCCTTTTTAAAAGAACATAGTTGTGTTTACATTTTTGTGTAGTACACAACACATGCGCAGGCATAAATATGTGTATTTTACGCACTTTTCCCTATAAAGATCTAACATTTTCCATAAACTTGGGTCAAGCATGCAAATCCAAAAAACTAGCCACGGTGAAGAATGTCTAGTTTCCCTTAATTCTCATTCCTTGTTAACATTTGTTATCGTTCTTTTATTTCTTTTAATTTTATTTATAATATTATTTTGGTTATTGATTTTCCTACTTTACTTTCCAGACTTACTCCCCACGATTTGAAGATGACTCTACATTGAGCGATCGACCGCTTTTGCAAGGTATGTGAGATTTAATTGTATCTCTTTTTCGCCAATCAGTTCTGGAGGCATGTATGCCTACATCGTGCCTATTTTTTTGGTGTTGATGTGTAGAATTAAAAATTTTGAATCTGACGTTATGTATTTATTATATACTTTAACACTCGATCACTACCCATCATCAGTGACATTATATTGGCCTACCACTTTTACGAGGCATGTACGCCCTCACTGTGCCTCTTTTGTTGGCATCGATTTGTAGTTCTAGAAATTTAAAATTTGATTGTATTCATTATAACGCTATCATTACAACAACATCAGTCTTTAGCGAAGAAAAAATTTTTGTCGCAATAAGTGCTTTTTAGCACGGCAAGTAACGTTTCCTCGCCAAAATCAAAGCAGAAAAAATAATATTTAATTCACATTTTTAGCGATGAAGATTTCGTCGCTAAAAGTACATATTGCGACAAAAAAATGTTTTGTCACCAAAAAAATTTAGCGCTAAAAATTAAGTTGCCGCCTACACCTTTAGCGATGATTTGACATGTTGCGACCAAAATTTTAGTCGCAAAAAATAGGTTTTAGGAACTATAATTTTCGTCACCAAAGCTATTTGATATGTGAAAAAATAGGTTTTAGCGATGAAATTAATTTGGTCACTAAAACTTATCTTTTGCTAAGACAGTTATTTCATCGCTAAAACACTTTGACAAATAAAAAGCAAGCTTTGGAAAACATGTATTAGCGATAAAATCATTTCGTTGCAAAAAATAGTTTTAGTGATGAAAAAGTTTCGTCGTTAAAACTATTTGTCATGTAATATGTAGATTTTAGCAATGAAATTGATTTCATTACTAATAAGAGTTTTAGTGACGAAAAAATTTTGTCGCGAAAATCAAAGGAGAAAAAAATAATATTTAATTCTTATTTTTAGCAGTACATATTGCAACTAAAATTTTTTTGGTGACAATTTATGTTGCAAAAATTTTGTTGGTGCCTATACCTTTAGCGACAAAATTTTGACATATTGCGATCAAAATTTTCGTCGCAAAATATAGGTTTTATTTCGTCGCTAAACTTATCTTTTGCAACGACAATTATTCGTCCCTAAAACTCTTTGACAAATAGAAAGCAAATTTTAACGACGAAACGATTTCATTGAGAAAACACGGTTTAGCGACAAAATCATTTTCGTCTCGAAAAATAGTTTTAGCGACAAAAAATTGTCGTGGCTAAAACTATTTGACATATAAAAAGTAGATTTTAGCAATGAAACTGATTTCATCACTAAAAAGAGTTTTAACGACGAAAAATTTAAGTCACAAAAAAGAGTTTTAGCGACAAAAAATTTACATCTCTAAAATCTTTAACATATGCAAAAGATGTTTTAGTGACGTCTAGATTTCAATGCTGAAACTATTTGATATGTCAAATAGTTTTTTTTATCGACAAAATCATTTCATTGCAAAAAATCATTTTCACCGACGAATTAATTTTAGTCATTAATTGCTTTAGCGAGATCATATATAATGACCCCTTATGTTAAAATATTAAAAAGGATATTTGGCGCTAATAATTTCATCTCTAATGCTCCTTTTTGGCGGCGAAATTATGGGTTCGTCACTAAAGATCTAATAAATCGATACAAATTTATAAATTTAGAGTGCATTTTCAATTATTTTTATTAATATTCATGTTAATATTTTTATTAATTAACGTAATATAATTTTCATTATAATAACAAAGCAATTTAATAAAAATATAAAAAAATTAATTAAAAAATGTGTTATTTGTTAATTCTTTGCTGGAATAATGATAAGTTTACATTTACTAGGAAAAACTGATTAGTTTTGTAAAATTAAGTGAATTAACTTAATATTACTATCATTTTTTTTAAATCAAAACTTACAACTATAGTTTGATGAGAGGCTTTTGACTACTTGTGTTAGGAGACTTTTAGCAATGAGTGACGAACAACTTATTTGATCGCACGCTTCTTAATTTCAGTATAATGATTGAATGATAAGTAGTTTAATTTAGCTCAAAGCCGGAATACTTGCATAAGTTATATTAAAAATTATGAGCTAGTATATATATTATATATCTTTAAAACATTAAAATAAAAATTTACTCGTAAGGTCGATAAAATATATAGTTAAATTTATTAGCAAGTATAATATACTTAATTTTATTTTTTTTAAAAATTATCAATAAAACATGAAATAAAAATATAACTTCACATAAGATTGATATAAAAAATAATTTATTATATGAAACTATGTAATTATAAATTATCAATTCATATTCATTAGAATAATATAAGATTGCGAATTAAATCCGAACGCCAAATTTCTCTCTCACAATTAGGGATGGCAACATTCCTTGAGAAAAATTAAAATTTTGTTACTAAATGCATGTTTTAGTGATGAAATTATAAGTTCATCACTAAAAATATTCATTTAAAAATTTAAAATGGTTAATTTTTTACCAAATTTTTAACCTTTAGCGACGAAATTTGAATTTTTTCGCTAAAAGTTAAATTTTTTAATGGAAATTTAAATCTTTAATTGAATATTTTTAGCGACGAATTTGAATTTTCATCGCTAAAAGAACAAAAATTTAAGAAAAATTGGCGGATTAATATCCGCCAAAAATTTAGCTTTTAGCGACGAAATTTATTTTGTTGCTAAACATTATAAAAATTTAAAAAAAAATTGGCGGATTAATTTCTGCCAAAATTTAGCTTTTGCAACGAAAGACTAATTTTGTCGGTAAAGAATACTTTCTGCGATGAAATTCATTTTGTCACTAAACATTGTAAAAATTAAAAAAAAAATTGGCGGATAAATTTGTTGCTAAACATTGTACAAATTAAAAAAAATTGGCTGATAAATTGCTGCCAAGGTAATTTCTACTTCCTTTCTCTTTAATTTTTAACATAGTGTAATTTGTTTTGTTTTTATTTATCTTATTTATTACAACTTATATTATTATTATGTTTAGAAGTTAACTAATTATTGTTTGTGTTTATTTGTAGGAAATATTGAAGATCAAGTACATCAAGATGAAGAAAATCAAGAAATTTATGTTTATTTGTAAATTTTTTTTTCCAAAAGAATGGATATTAAATTTTGTAATTATTTTTGTAGTTTTCATCAATAATGATAATTCTTTAAACTAATTTACTTTTTTTTATCATAATGGTATTAATTATCATTGTAATTTAGTGTTAAAAATGATAATATTTAAATATTTGTAATAATAATTAAATATTAAAAAAATGATGCAATTCCGTGACGAAACACCTTTCAGCAATGAACTTTTTTTTGTCGCTAGAAACAGCTTTCAGCTACGAAATCACATCTAAAAAGTGTTTTTAGTGATAAAATTCTATTCGTCACCAAAAATGCCTTTTAGCAACGAAATAGTATTAGCAATGAATAATCTTCATCACCAAAAGCACTTTTAGTGACTAATACTGATTCGTTGCTGAAAGGTACTTTTAGCGATGAAAGATTATTTGTCGCTAAAACGCATATAAGTGACGATTGCATTTGTCGCAAAAAAGGAGACATTTTGCGATGAAATTTAAAAATTGTCACCATAGACCTGACGCGAAGAAAATTTTTTCGTAGCTATAGCTTTTAGTGACGAAAATTGTATTCTTTAGCGACGATTTCTTTCATCACTAAAGCCCTTTTTTGTTGTAGTGTATTCGGCCACAACACTTCATTGACAATATTATGTTGAACTACAACTTCTGGGAGAAATGTGTGCCTACAAGGTGCTGCTATTTTGCCAATAACTATCTTACTGTTTTGTAGATCTGTAAATGTCATTGCTAGTCATTGTGCCATCACTGACAATACCAATAGAGCCATTAGTTGTGTTGATGATGTCGCGGCACTTATTTTTCCAAAATTTTATTACATCATTAACAATTGATTTTTAGTAATAATATATTTTATTATTTACCTGGTCACTGTTAGGAAGCATATAGATATAAGATATCCAACGGGCGACTGTTGAGGATGTATTAGTATTCTGCCCAGTGCTGTAGCAATTGAAATGTAATTTGTTAAACAAGTCAATAGTCATTAAGTGAGTTTAGATCTCCAACTATACCTTAATCATTGACTACTTCCTTGTGTTTGACATTTGTTTATTTTGGATTTTTAGTTTATTAATTACGTAAGTTAGATTAGAGTTTTAATTTATTAGTTTTCATTTGCTAGTATTGAAACATTGAAAAGTGCACTGATTAAGCTTTTAAGCTAACTATAGCAAGGTTGATAACTTCAATCCCTAAAGAGACGATCTCAATACTCATCATTTTATTACTTGTTGTGTCCACTTGCACACTGGCAACCCATTGCATAAAATTAACAACAGTGAGCGTAATCCTTCGCTACCAATCTAGCCTTGTATCGAATTTTATTCTTATGAGGAAATCCTTACTTCTTTGTATATACCTATTTGCACCCAATTGCCTTCTTTTCCTTGGGGAATGTAACTAAATCCCAAGTTCCATTTTTATGAATGACTGCATTTCTTCATCCATTACACACTTCCACTGTACATTTTCAAGGCTACTTACTGCTTCTCTGTAAGTGGAAGGAACATCACCATTTATAATTGGAAGTGCATAGGCCACCATACAGTACTAGAAAAATGGGCTACCATGACAGAGAAAATCTATCATCTGACCCCCTTTATACAGAGTTTCTATCTGTCATTATAGCCCCTCTCACAAATTCGTGACGGAATTTGTTCTATCACATGATTTGTGATAGCTTATGTCTATCACACATGTGAGACAAACCATTTTAAAATTTCTTTTCACATAATTTTTTTAAATGGCGGGTATTTTTTTAATATAGCGGGTATTATAAATTTAATTTTAAATTTTGGCGGGTCAATATGTGTCACATGTTTATGATTTTAATATGGTGTCAGAATGAGAATATTCTTTTAAAAAAATAAATTTTTATATTAATTTATAAAAATAAAAATTATTTTTAAAAATTTTATAAATTCCATTAAAATTTGAAAGTCAAAATATGTATTAAATTAGCATATTTGAACAACAATATCATCAAAACATCATCTGAAATAATCATCTATGATGAATTATTCTAACAATATCATTATCACAATATATAATATCATTTGGATCACTACCAGTCTGGTACAACAACATTACAACAATATCATCTGAATCACTACTAATATGATCACCACCTTAGTTTCGCAACAAAATAATATCACTTTTCAGCAACAAAGAATTTGAAATTGTAAAAACTTTATCAAATTCACTACCAATTACAAAGTTAGAATACTACCATAATACCACCAATAATTAGAAATTCACTGCTTACATTATCAGCTTAGACACAAAAGAAGGATACTCAAGATGAACTTCATCAAGCTCACTTTGAGAGTATACACACTTCCCTTTAAACTGTCAAATGATAATCACATGTCAAAGTAAAGTATACCATATATAAATAAACCACACTAAGTGAAGATCAAAGCACAAATACAAAATTTCCAACCTTAATACCATGATTGTAGGCTTGTGAGCACTAATATAAGTCTAAGCCTAAAGTATAATATAAACTTTCCAGTGGGTGCAGAAATGATGATCTCTCAATCAATTCAAAAGGCAAAGACATAGTCGAGTGCATAAATTGTTAGCTTCTCTTCTACCACAATAGATCCTCGATACAAAATTCAAAGGACAAGTAATGGGACAAATTTAGATAAAAATTGATGAATTTGAACTGAAAAGCGTAGAGAGAAGTTTAAATATTAGGACAGAGCCGGACCAGGTGTAAATATTATAATGATAAATTATAGATATCAGGAATTATATATATATATATATATATATATATATATATAAACCGAAAAAAGATGGATAGGCTGGAATCTACTGGTCTCTTAGGAGCAAAAGCATCATTGTATATTGTCTATATGTTTTAATTTTTCTAAAATTGCATTTTCAATTTAGCTTCGCAAAGTGGAGATAAAACACCTATGTACACTTATGTACGACTCTAAGAACCAAAAAACATGAGGACCCACTCGGTTGATAGTTAATTCCAAAAACCATCATATGTCATGATAGGATAATAATATTCACAAGTGTTCCAAATCGTAGCCAAAACCTCCCAACACAAATTACTTCACCATTCTCAGGGCTGCAATTCGGTGACAATATCCTTTACCAAATCCTCTTGGTTACCAAGTACCCACTCACTGCACATAAAACAATCAATCTTTTAAGATGCTATCCGATGTTGAACTTCAATATCAGTTAATTTAAAACTAAAAACTTCTGCAACTTAGTTTAAACAACTTCATCAACTACAAGAAAAAGCAATTAAAGGCATATAAAAGAGCAGTTAACTTTGGAAACTAGCATACAATGAAAAAAGAGTAACTAAAGTTCAGTAGGATTTCTACTTAAAATAACATCTATTACTACTTCAGAGGAATCCTTGGAATGTAATGACAATCATGGTGGGATATGAGGTAAACTAGAGCACTAAAGCATGAAACCAGTTAGAAGATAGTCCAAACCAGAGACCCTTCCAAATGTAATGACCATGAAATTTTCAAATGCTCTAAAATTAAATAGTCAGTCAAGGCAGGGGAATTCCCATTCTTATACAAACATGAGATATGTGGATCGTAAAAACTGCATCCTTTGCCAAATGCACCATTAAACCATTTTAATCAATTGAATTCATTTAAATATAAAGCATCACAAATGAAATTATTCACATACCATATTACGATATAAACCATTAACTACAAGGTCCAAAGTCCAAAGCAGCAACTAGATAATCACCCAAATGGTAACAGCAGGAAAGATTGATAGATCACTTTAATGAAATGAAAATAAACAAATAAATTGAAAAGTACTTGTAAAATAAGGTGATCAAACCATACCGCAATAGTAAGTGGTTAATACACGAGCATCATGGGCATAAGCATGAAGTTCACTGGCCATATTGCGAATGTTAACCGTAATGCTCCATGTTCAGTGGCTGCCAATATATAATTCATAATACATTGCATTGCATTAAGAACCATTTGCAAGGAGCATTAAGACCAATTGCTATGGATACACACTGATGGCAGTTTCAAGGGAAAAAGTAACCTGGTTGTAAGCTATAACTATAACTAAGATATATATAATTAGATATAGTGCCAAACTATAACTAAGATATATATAATACACATTCATGCTTCATGCGGTATTAATTAGAGCTACATATGATAACGAGGCCACGTTGACACCAGAACTGTTGGTTTTAAAACGTTTTTGCAGCGGAAATATTAGGATCGCATTTCTCATACAATATATAGAATTACTATAATCTAGAAATTGTACCTTTGCTTTTTCGTAAAAGTAATCTAGGCTCCCAAGTCACGAACTGTCACCACCAATTCTGTTAGATCACGATCCGTCACCAATGATCTTCCAGGTTATGACTCAAGTTTGATCTGCACTTGACGTGTGGGCGCCTTTTTTTACTACTGGAAAGCAACTAGCAAGAGAAAATTTTTCTCTTAAAGTTAGAGAGAAAATTTTCGTTTCTCGTATATTGTATCAATTCTTTCGCTTTCTTTTGGGAAATAATAAACCTTTTTATATTCTATTGGTGGAAACCCTAGGCTTCTTTTTAATTCTATTAAATAAAAAATATTTTATTTAAATTAAAAAGGCAAAGTGGCGTTACTTGTTCTTTGTGATAGGGGCCCACCTTGTAAAATAACACAAGGACCCTTACACAAGTATATTAAATAGAGCCTCCCACCAAATAATATATTTAGGCTTTTAACCCAAATAGCTAGTTATCTTGTTTATCAACCCAGTAATGGTGCAGTCAATTAAATGAGCTAACCCGGGGATCATATGGGTACATACAATAGTGGCTACAATAATTAGGCTTATAATTAAACTAGCACAATTATTTAATTCCAAATCTACTCCACTAAAAGATTGGAATTGACCTCCATAATTGTATGCTATCTAGGATAGTATTCTCGAATAATAATTCGACCCATGCCACATTGATTTCTTTACTGAACAATCCTTTGTACCACATCGCTAATTAAATTGATATCTCAATTGTCCAATCAATTTAATTACATCTTTTTCCTTGACACTTACTGGCTTTCTCTAATGATCATTTTCAACATGCTAATTATGTTGACACACTCTGGCCAGAGAATTCTATGATCAAGTACCGAAAACCCGTCAAGAGATGTGTTGTACAAATTCTATTTTGTTAATCTATAATCTCACTGCTTATAATTACTTCCACCAAGATACCGGGTAATCTTGACTACAAATGTATGTCGTGCCGATTGGTAACTCAAATGAAATGACAATCATAAACATGAAACTATAATTAACTCAAGATTAAGATTGCAATAAAATCAATGCCTATGAGATTTAATGAGTCTGACAGTCATTTCAAGGTTAATTAAATCTCATATGTGATCCAGTTCAATGTAGTCAAACTACATCAATAAATTCATACATGATCAAGACAAATCATTCGATGAATTTACTACAGTCTAAACATAAATAGAGCGCCCAACTCTATTTATCAACTGCGAACTCAATTTATTTAATCATAAGATAACTTGTATTTATGTCTTCTGTGAATCCATATGATGATCACATAAATATATATAATATGATTAAATGGACCTTTTTCAAAATATTTATGCAATTAAGATATCTGAATAAATACCTCAAATATTTTATTAATTAGAAAATCAATATGCTTTAAAGAGCACATAATCCCAACAATCTCCCACTAGCTCTCAAAGCATATCTGGCGTATTGCACATGCTTTAGGACTCTAAGTGCAGGTTATAACATTTCTACACTATTCCCTTAAAGAGATAGTATTCCCTTTCAATGTGTTTTTCTTTCTTGTGATTTCTTGGCTCCTATAGTTGATCAATTGCACCATCATTATACTACTAAAGTTAAACAGACACAGTTACTATAGGTACCATTATGGTTCCTATGACTTTTCACTGTTATACTGTTATACTACCAAAGTTTAATAAATGCAATTGGTATAGGTATCATCTCAAGAATCTACAGGGACTTGTGGAGTTAAATAGCTTCTTTAGTAGCTTCAAATATAGCCACATTTTTAGCTTTAGTTACGGAGTCTATGACACTAAATAGTTTCATACTCTCTTAACTCATATCTCCACTTCCCAATAAAAACACAATTTACAAATAAATTTCCTTGTATCCTTTTCTGACATGAAGTCATATTCTTTTATAAAATTCACTAGCATGAGATCACTACCAAAATACATAAGCATATAATTCTTAGTTCTTTTCAGAATCTATATTAAATGCTTTACAATATTTTGATGTTTAAGGTTTGAATGATATCTATTGACCATCCAACAGCAATATAAGAGTTTGTCATGACATAAATGAGACCTTCTTTTCATCTTATTTTATCTATCTCCTCAAGTGTACAAGAACACTGATGCTTGGAGAATATATAATTCCAATTCTGAATGATAAAAATCATTCTTGGAATATAAAATATTTAATCAAGACATTATCTCATCAATATAAGCAGTTTGAGATAGAGTTTTATTCTTCTGGTATCACCAAAGGTTAGTACCAAGAATATAACTATATACCTTTTGGTCACTTTTATCAAACTGTTCTGCTAACCAACTCTTTATTACAGATGATGCTCCTCTATCTTTTTCAATTAAAAGGATGTCATCATCATAAAGAATTAGTAATGCTATAGTCTTTCCCTGAATTTGTTTTACAATCATGGCTTATCAATATTCTATAAGAATCCAAACGATTTAACTGCTTGATCAAATATGATGTTCCATGACCGGGATGCTTGCATTAATCCATAAATGGATCTTTGCAACTTACATACCATGTGTTCTTGGCCTTTTGTGCAAACCTATCTAGTTACTACTTATCGATGTCTTCTTCAAGATGTCCGTTAAGAAACGTAGTCTTGACATCTATTTGCCAAATGTCATAATCCAGCATTGTAGCAATGGAAAGCAGAATCCTGATGGATTTAAGCATAGTAACCGGTGAAAAGGTCTGCTCATAATTGATTTCTCTTTCTGAGTATACCTTTTGGCTACTAATCTTGCTTTAAATGTTTCCACCCTTCTATCTACTCTTCTTTTTCTCTTGTAGATCCACTTACACCTTATAGGTTTTACCCTATTTGGTGCCTCTACAAGTTCCTAGACTTTATTGGAATACATAGATTCCATTTCTTGGTTCATAGCATTTTTCCATAGTTCAGCATCTCCATCCAATAGAGCTTCGTTGTAACTAGTGGGATCTTGTACATGTCCAACTGAGATAGCTGTATAAGTTTCTCCCAGTAACATGTACTGTGCTGGTAATCTAGTTACACTCCCACTATGACGAGCCTCTATGGGTGGTTACTGTTTAGGGATAGTCCTTTTTAAATCATTGTTGCTCTTTTCTATGTTATTAGTCATAAATAGGAAACTGAGCATCAACTTGATCTCTTAATGATTTCTTAATTTTACCTTACTCTTAGGTTATAAGTCATTTATATGGTCTTCCTCAAGGAAAGTAAAGTGTATGTCTACAAATACATTCATCTCTTGAGGCCTATAAATTAGACTTTCCCTTATTCCTTTAGGATACATAAAACATGCAAACTTCTGAACATGCAGTTTTAAATACTGGTATCTGGAATCAAAAGGGTTAATGATAAATTACTTAGTATATATCTTGTCTTATCCAAAAGAATTATGTTTCTTCGTATAATGACACTATTATGTCATAATGTTCATTATATATGGGAGTTTATCCCATTTTACAACCAAATGAACTTTGAATTCTCTAATGAGATATTCTTTGCTTCGATCAGATCAAAGTTCTTTTATGTTCTTGTCTAATCGCTTCTCTATCTTATCCATGTACTCTTTTGAATTTCAAAAGCCACGGAATCATGATGCATTTAGACAAACATAAATGCGATGAATATTCATCAATAAGATTGATAGAATACTCATAACCTCTTCTAACATGTAAACTAATTAGTCCGCATATGCACTAATTTATACAATACAATATTACGCTTTCTTTTAGCTCAAAAAGAGCTTCCTTGTCATATTACTTTTCTAAATAAGATTGTAAAGTGACAATGATCAATCTTAATAGGCCTATCATTAATCATTCTCCTAAAATCTTATTACAGTTCATATGACTTAAGCGCAAATATCAGAGGTGATATTGGTTAGAAGAAACATTTCTTTTCTTAGATAAATGCATATACTCTTTACCATTATATCTTGCTTTGAATAGATCAATGGACTTATATGATATAAATTGTCTTTGTAAAGTACCAAAACAAGTAATTATAATAAATAGAGGATCCAAAAATAACAGTGTACTCCTGTTTATTAAAAAACAGGCCACCGAAATTAAATTCCTCTAATGTTTGGAAACATAAAGACAAATATCAAAAACTAAAGTCTCATAATACTGATCTAGTCTTCTCAGCTAATATAAACTAGTATCTCCTCAATTGCTGTTTAAAGCTTTATTCACTTAATCTCTTGGTTTTCTGAAAACCAAATAAATGAATTACAAAAAAGATTAGTTATCTCAGAATTTACTATTGCATGAATCAATAGAAATCTGAACTAATTAAGGAGCTTAAAGATTTCCTATACCTAATTTTAATAATCTTAGGACAATCTTTCTTCCAATGACCCTTCTGTCCACACTTAAAGCACTTGCCTTTCAGCTTGCCATCATTTTTAGTAGACAGTTTTCTCATCCCAACTCTCTTTTGCCTATCCTTGTCTTTCGACTTAGGCCTTGAAGAGAATCCTTTTCCAGGAAGTTATTTGCTATGGTAAAATTCTTCTATAGCATGCAGTTCGTGCATCAATTCAATTAAGGTCATATCTTTATTGCTGAAGATATAGCTGACCTTAAACTCTTTGAATGTATCAGGCAAAGATTCAATCACCATGTTAATCTTTGTTTTATTATCGATTTGAACACCATGAATCTCAATTTCATTCAAATAGTCCATCATTTTGAGGACACTGATCACGAACTCTTGTGCCCTCTTCCATCTTGGTGTCAGTGACACGTTTTAACGCTGCTTCTCTGGCAGAATTAGTATTCTGCCCAAACATCTGATGGAGACCAGCCAATATTATAGTGGTTGTTTCCATGTTCCGATGTTTGTTCTGCAGCTCCATAGAAATCGAAGCCAATATATAACGATTAGCCATTCTGTTAGCTTCACACCATTTCTCATAAGGCTCCCTCTGATTTCTATAATCGTATAACGTATAGGGCATGGCTGGGTCAGAACATATTTGCAGCTTTAGCAGTGAGAATATTAAATAGATTGCGTTTCCAATCTAATTAATTTTCACCAGTGAGTTCATTTTTTAACCAGGATAATTTATAATGGGTTGATGGGAGATATTTTCTGAGAAATAAAACACACATGCATAAATACATTGAAACAAATAATATTCACAATAAAAATCTAAAATGCAAAAAATCATAAATGCATTTTATTTTATTGTAACGATAATCTAGTACCGCTTTAGCAAGCTATCCGTTGGGGAAGTCATGCCTCCACTTACTAGACCTAATTAACCATTAGATTATTTACTTTCATGTTGTAACATGATAAATAACTATCGTTATCTTTTAGGGCCAAAATTTGTTAACAGAGCTTCGTTGGGAGGGTTAATAACAAATTTTGTTGAGTGTATAACCAATGTTTCAATCTACGTATTATTCATATCATGCAGCCACCGTTTGGGTGATCAACAGATTGAAAAATATTTCGATCTTATCCTTAAAGAAGTTCATCAAATAAAATATCTAATATATATACCCTCCGTAGGGAGCATCACCGTATCATGAAGTCGAGGTATATATATAATTTTATTATTGAACTAACAATGGAGCCCGTGGGAAAAATTATCTTGAATTTTCCTTCTCCCACTCAATATTTTAAAGTTGGTTTTTCCTTTTGAACAATATACAGATTATATCGTATATTGTTAATTGCATGCTTCCTAAAATAATATTATCTAGATGAAATCTAATATTATTAAGCGCACGCAAACATCAAACAATATATATCTAGATTTATAATCTATAGATGTCATGTATTATTATGCATAGAGTGGCACTACCTATTCTATATGACATGTTGTCATGGCATGTTATCAACCAAACATAGCATATAGATAAAAGCAATTAAACAATCTCAATTCATGGTTTTCCTAAAGAAAATTTGACTTAATCTACTAGCCTAATTTCTATTGGGCTTTAAGTCAACGTCCATTTTCTTTCTTTCTCTTCTTTGTACTTGCTCTTGTCCATATCCATTGGCTTAGGTACTCTTGGGCTTTTAAATTTATCCTTGGTTCAATTTTTAAAATTAAATTTGGGCATCAATAAAATACTATTGGATCCCTTTTTTTTTTTTAAATAAAATTTTATAAAAACTAGATCCAATTAATTTGATAAAATAAACCCAAATTCATTTAAAAAATTCTTGAGCCAAATAAATTTTATTATTGATCTTATCAAATTTTTATTTATATGATCCAGTTTTGAAATCCCAAAATGAGCTTGGGACCATATAAATAAATTTAGACCAATAATTATTATTGGGCTTATCAAATTTCCATTTATATTGTCCAATTATCAACCACAATTGGGCTTGGATCCAATATAAATAAATTTGAATTTTTCTGCCCAAAACCCAAATACTTTGTCTGAACGGTAAAATAATGAGACTATAGGGTGCCATAGGATATAAACCCAAAACCCTAAATCTCACACTTTCTTTCCAGCCGCCACCTCCAAAACATATTACATGTTTGTGGACCTAAATGTAAAATTTTCCAAGATTTGGCAAAAAGACATAAAAGATGAAACCTTAGGGTGGTCCATGAAAAAAAAAACAAAACAAAACCCTATTCATCTTTTTGTCTTCCGCTGCCAATTCCAGAAACAATCTTTCATGGCTGCCGTTCCTTGTGTCTTCTTTGCCGCATCACCTTTTCTTTGTTTCTTGATTTCTTTGCTTTGCTTTTATAACAAAACAATATTTACAAAAATTCATATGCCATTAATGGCTTACAAAGAATCTAAGAATAATGAAATAAAATAATCATGAGAGAAACATGGTGAAAATTGACCACCTCTCTTGTTATAAATCCATAAAATAAATATAAGGAAATTTCTAACCATGAATTGAGACAACCATTAATCTGTTAAAAAATATATCCATTCACGTAATGAAATAATATATAAAACTAGTGCCACTCATCTTAATACACATAATACAAGAGATTGATTTTATACAATAACTCTATATATTAATATGAGATCGCTCTGATACCAATTGTTGGTTTTAAAATGTTTTTGCAGCGGAAATATTAGGATCGCATTTCTCATACAATATATAGAATTACTATAATCTAGAAATTGTACCTTTGCTTTTTCGTAAAAGTAATCTAGGCTCCCAAGTCACGAACTGTCACCACCAATTCTGTTAGATCACGATCCGTCACCAATGATCTTCCAGGTTATGACTCAAGTTTGATCTGCACTTGACGTGTGGGCGCCTTTTTTTACTACTGGAAAGCAACTAGCAAGAGAAAATTTTTCTCTTAAAGTTAGAGAGAAAAATTTATGTTCTCTGTATATTGTAGCTGCTCTGCTCTTTTGGGAAATAATAAACCTTTTTATATTCTATTGGTGGAAACCCTAGGCTCCTTTTTAATTCTATTAAATAAAAAATATTTTATTTAAATTAAAAAGGCAAAGTGGCGTTACTTGTTCTTTGTGATAGGGGCCCACCTTGTAAAATAACACAAGGACCCTTACACAAGTATATTAAATAGAGCCTCCCACCAAATAATATATTTAGGCTTTTAACCCAAATAGCTAGTTATCTTGTTTATCAACCCAGTAATGGTGCAGTCAATTAAATGAGCTAACCCGGGGATCATATGGGTACATACAATAGTGGCTACAATAATTAGGCTTATAATTAAACTAGCCCAATTATTTAATTCCAAATCTACTCCACTAAAAGATTGGAATTGACCTCCATAATTGTATGCTATCTAGGATAGTATTCTCGAATAATAATTCGACCCATGCCACATTGATTTCTTTACTGAACAATCCTTTGTACCACATCGCTAATTAAATTGATATCTCAATTGTCCAATCAATTTAATTACATCTTTTTCCTTGACACTTACTGGCTTTCTCTAATGATCATTTTCAACATGCTAATTATGTTGACACACTCTGGCCAGAGAATTCTATGATCAAGTACCGAAAACCCGTCAAGAGATGTGTTGTACAAATTCTATTTTGTTAATCTATAATCTCACTGCTTATAATTACTTCCACCAAGATACCGGGTAATCTTGACTACAAATGTATGTCGTGCCGATTGGTAACTCAAATGAAATGACAATCATAAACATGAAACTATAATTAACTCAAGATTAAGATTGCAATAAAATCAATGCCTATGAGATTTAATGAGTCTGACAGTCATTTCAAGGTTAATTAAATCTCATATGTGATCCAGTTCAATGTAGTCAAACTACATCAATAAATTCATACATGATCAAGACAAATCATTCGATGAATTTACTACAGTCTAAACATAAATAGAGCGCCCAACTCTATTTATCAACTGCGAACTCAATTTATTTAATCATAAGATAACTTGTATTTATGTCTTCTGTGAATCCATATGATGATCACATAAATATATATAATATGATTAAATGGACCTTTTTCAAAATATTTATGCAATTAAGATATCTGAATAAATACCTCAAATATTTTATTAATTAGAAAATCAATATGCTTTAAAGAGCACATAATCCCAACAAGAACTTCCCAGAAATTTCAACGAAGAAAAAGATATCAGAAAGATATTAATTTTCTGGCCTTATTGTAAGCTTTAAAAATTCAAAAAACTATAATTAATATGATACACATTCATTGTGTTTAATAATTCAAACTCACCTAATTTTGTTGTCCAAACTTGAAGACAGTAGCTGCAGCAACTCGAAGACAGTAGCAGCAGCTCGAAGATTGGCAACAGCAGATAGAATTTGAAGAAGATCGCCAGCAGCAACTCGAAGTTAAAGAAGATCGGCAGCAGCAGCAGTGGAAGATCGGTAGCAGCAGCTTGAATTTGAAGAAGATTGGCAGCAGCAATGGATCAAAGATCGGTAGTAGCAGCAGCTCGCAGATCGGCAGCAGTAGCTCGATCAGCTTGAAGAAGATCAGCTGCGGCAGCAGCAACTCGAGGAAGATCAATAGCAGCAGCAGCTGTCGGCAGCAGCAACAGATCGAGGAAGATCATCAGCAGCAGCACCAAAACAGGCTGCAAAGCAGAGGGTGAACAAACAAAGGATGTTTTGTAGTCAGCCAAGGCTGCCTTTTAATGTTATATAGTCATGTATTTTTTCTCGCAAAGTAGTTTCAAAACATCCTTTGTTTTTAGGGTTTTTAGGTTTTTCAACGCTTAGGTTTGTCAGGCTTTGCCGATGCAGTGATGAAGTCAAAGGAGCGATTAAGTGTTTTCAAACACTTTGAATTTTTTTTGTGGTTTAAACGATGGCTTCTCATTTCTCGATATCTAATTTGCTAAATGACATGCGTTTAGTTGCTTAAAATAAATATTTTTATTTTTAAAATTTTTTAAATTATGAAAAATAATGACACGGTGTCGTTCTATGCCAAATTGATGCATCCCAAACTCACCGTTTCATTTAACATATAATATGCTATCATGTTTATGTGATATATAAAAAATCTATCACAAATCTGTCATGTTTTTATGATACACAAAAACTCTGTCACGTGTCTATCATACTCTTGTGATAAATGACTAATTTTCTAACATCTATCACAAAAATTCTGTCATAGTAGCCCATTTTTCTAGTAGTGATATCAATAAAACGAGCAGGTCTACGAATCTCTCTTCGTGGCCTTCTATATGCAATTGAATCAAGATCATGTGGGGTTCCTAGGTCAGAACCTCTTCTTCATCTTCAGCCGATGGAGAATCATCCATCTCCAATTCCGGCTGGATCATCTTACCTTTTCAAGCTCCACTTGCTGCGAAGCACCACTGGTTTTGTCATCCTTTTGTGAATCCTTTTGCTTCAACATGGCTGATTCATCAAAAGTCACATCTTTGCTGAAAATAATCTTCCGTGTAACTGGACACCACAGACGGCATCCTTTTACTCCACCAGTTATACCCATAAACAATGCTTTCTTTGCTCTTGTGTCTAACTTAGATTCCTTTACATGATAATAAGCAGTGGATCCAAAAACATGTGAAGAATCATAATCAATAGCAGGTTTACCAGTCCAAATCTCTGTAAGTGTTTTTCCCTCAATTGCAGCTGATGGCAAAATGGTTAATCAGATGGCATGCTTATACAATAGCCTCAGCCCAAAACTCCTTACCCAACCTAGCATTGGACAACATACACCGAACTTTCTTGTTGGAGTGCATTTTATGCACTAGTTTTACGTTGTTCATTCCCGTTAACATCGATGTTTTGCACTTAATAATAGTGATTTATTTGTGCTTTATTTTTGCAGGTGCAATTCTATTGATTGGTGCTAAATTGAGCTAAAAGATGATGTTTGAGGAGGAATTGTCTTCATGGAGAAATTCTGAGCTTCAGAAGAAGTTTGTTGATAAAGCGTGGGCGCGTGTTGTCAACTGAGAACCTACAGTTTTTATTTTGACGTGATTTATCTTTTTGGTTACTTTTGTAATTTTGAATTAAATCTTTAGCTAATATTTTAGATATTAGTACTTTTATTTTTTGGGAAACTATAAGAGAGGAAACACGTGAATTTCAAAGGGGAGGAGAATGCAATTGAAGAAAAGTCCTAGAAAAATCTTTTCTCTCTTCCCCATGAGTAACCAAACTCATTTTTCTGGTTTAGGATTAATGAAGCTTTGATTCATCATTACTGTGAGATCTTTCTTATGCTTTAATTGTTTTATTGCTTTTTGGGTATTTGCTTATTCTCTGAATTACTGTAATGATTATGTTTGTTAATTAGATAATTGGCCACTATTTAATTATCAACTTAATCTACTGCCAATTGAAAGATTCATGGTATAAAGATTTTGATGTTTGTGGTGAATAGTATAGCAGTGCGTTGTGTTATGAGAATAAGCAATCTAATTTAAATGAATCATTATATGTGTTGATTAAGATTTGGGTCTCTCTAGTTTTTCAGGCTGTTAATTGGTTAAATCCTATGATTGTATCTAGGGTTGTCTATTGATTAGGAAAATAATCAACGGTAGTACCTTGATTATCGACTAGTCAAGGAGAGATTGGCTATTAGAGGGTCTCAGTAGCTATAACCGGTCTATTCATAAGTAATAATGATTTTTGAATTTGTATCAATGATCAGTAATCGAATCAAAGCTGAGTTAATTCCTTCAACTAGAGTTTTCCCATTTTGAATTACCATTTTTAATTTGTATTCTTATTATTTTCAATTAATTTTCATTATCGTAAAAAATCCCCCAATTTTATATTCATTTTAAAAGGATTCAAATAAATTATTAATCTCTATGGACACGACCCTGCTCAATCACTATACACAATCTTGTTTAGAGTAGGTTTTTATATTTGTTGGCTTCCACACCCATGATTTCTCCAGTATAGTCTGGTTCATGCGTTCTACCAGCCCATTCTATTGTGGTGTATTTCAAATAGTAAAGTGTCGCACAATGCCCTCATCTCGGTATACTTGTAGAACCGGATCATTCTTGTACTCACCACCATTATCTAAGCGAAGTCTTTTGACCTTTCGACCAGTTTGAGTCTCGACCATCTTCTTTCATTTCAGAAATATACTCAAAACTTCATTCTTGTTCTTCATCAAATACACCCACACTTTTCTTGAATAATCATCAATAAAATTAACAAAATAGTGCATACCTCCCAAAGAAACTACTCTGGTAAGTCCTCACACATTATTGTGAACATAGTCCAGAATTCATTTTGTATCGTGAATTGCTGAACCAAACTTTACCCTTGTCTGCTTGCCTAGAACACAATGTTCTCAAAATTTTAATTTGTAAGAATTTGCACCTTTCAATAAGCCTTGCTTTACTAAAGTCTGTAAAGCTTTCTCACCAGCATGTCCCAAACGCATATGCCATAACTTGGTTGCCTCTGAATCTACATCCTTTTTCGAAACTGTTAATGCTGATCCAACAAATGTGCTCCCTTGGAAATAGACAAGTTATTTCTTCTTGTGCCTTTCATCACTGTCAGTGCACCAACTACTACTTTCAAGAATCCATCTCTCAGAGTGATTATAAGCCTTTTGGATTCTAGGACTCCTAATGAGATGAGAATTTTTTTCAAGCTTGGTATGTAGCGAACGTTCGTCAAGACTTGGATTCAGCTGTCATGATTCTTCAATTAGATTTGCACCTATTCCCATGGTTTTACAAGCATTGTCATTGCCCATAAAAACAACACCACCATCCAGCTCCTTGAAGCTAGAAAACCAGCCCTTATTAGGTCATATATGATAAGTACAACCTGAATCCAAAATTCACTCATCTGAGTGACATGTCAACGTCATGCCAACCAAACTAAAATCTGACTCCTCATCATGCTCTACTACACAGGCATCAGAAATAGCCTTGCCCTTTTGTAACTTAGGACAATTCTTTTTCCAATGCCCTTTCTCGTGGCAAAAAGCACATTCATCTTTGGCAGGCCTCCCTTTTGACCTGCTCCTTTTTCTAGGTTTGTGGCTTTGTGAACGACCTCTTCCTGTCAATACTTCTACAACTGTATCTCTGTGATCCTTTTCTGTCTTTCTTTCTTGTCTCAGAGTTATACAACACACTACATATAGCATCAAATGTGACACTGTCCTTCCCATAAAGCAAGTGGTGGTGAGATGGTCATATACATTAGGAAGCGAATTCAACAACAACAATGTTTTATCTTCAACTTCAAATTTCTCATCCAAATTTAGCAAATCCGTTAATATTTTGTTGAATAAGTTCACATGGTCATTCATCGACATGCCAGGTGCATATGTGAATCGATAGAGTTTCTTTTTCATATAAAGCTTATTTTCAAGACTTTTCTTCATGTATTTTTCTTCCAGCATCTTCCATAATTCCTTTGCTGATGTCTCCCTCATGACTAAACTTCTGATCTTTAGCCAGAATAGGTGAATAGTGCCACATGCCTGTCTATTGATCTTTGTCCACTCCTTGTCATCCATCTTGCAGGCTTTTCTTTAAAAGCAAGCTTCAATTCTTGCTGACATAAGACATCCAACACCTCACACTGCCACACACCAAAATTATTGGTACTATCAAATTTCTTCACTTCAAACTTTGCATTAGTCACAATAGTCCTCGCAGATGAAGATGACGATGATGCCTCTGCCATCCTTTCTCAACCCTAAATGATCAGTTCCTTCAACAAATTTTCACACTTGAAAGAACAATATCTATGATGTTTATTTCACGTGGATAAATACACCATGAAAGTTCCTAAGAGAATGGAAGGGTCACAACGGTCTCACTTAAAACCCAGACTCCTTAGACTCTTATATTCTTGTTGACAGAACTTTCATAGACATGCAAAAATACACACTACTTATAATAGATAGACTTCCAAGTATAAATGGCTGTATTCACCACTGTGAACAGTACTGTATACGTGAATAGTATCATATAATTAAACAGTATACAGTACAAAGACTGGAAGATAATTTTACTAACAAATGAGAATTTACAAAATTGGGAAAAACACTTAAAACCCAAAGCCCCAATACACCCAAATTCCTTTAGCACTCAAGGAAATGCTGTAGTACACTTGTGGAACTCACAAATGCTCTAACTATCTGGATTTTGGGATGGATTAGCTCAATGAATGATGCCTCTATTTATAGGCATCTCATCGAATAACCATGCACATTTTTTACAATAATACACATGCCACCAATTTTACCTTTGAAATTAGCAAGCCTTATCTTTGAAATTTGCAAGCCATGCAAGCCATTATATTTGACTTTGAACACATCATGCATGTGATAAGTTAGCTTCGGTCCAGATTTTCCAATAGGAAATGGTGGCTAAGAAAAACAAAAAGAGACAAAAGATTGAGACGAAAAAGATTTAGAATGAGGATGGTAGGCTGATCACATTCTCAAAACATACATCCGCGATCTAAAAGAAGGCCAGTGAGCTTGTGACTGTCACTGACCCTGCGATTACCATGTTGGTGTTCTTACAAACTGAGAAGCCTTTCTCATTCAGACACCTCTCCCTTGAAGTTGTTGCAAATCGCTTTCTGAGGTTGAACCAGCAAGCAAATGACAACACTCATCCACTGATTGAGGCTCACCGCTAGGTCAGAATTAATCAACTCAATTGGGACCATAATCAGCTGCTTCGCCAATTGGATGAGGCAAAGAAATGGGAGAAGATGTTGAAGCAGATGAGGAAGGGGAAAGAGATTCAACCGCCTTGGTGGGAACTAGTTGATGAGCTCAACCATCAAGAGTTGCTTCAAATGGATGCAACAATTGATGATCTGCATCAAACTTTTCTTGCCAAGCTAAATGAAAAGACTGCTGCTGCCTCTTACTCTATGGTAACACCTATGTATTTTAATCATAAATAATATATCTCATTTTCCTTCTGATTTGATGTTTGTCTATAAAAATATTGAAGCTATAGTTCCAAATGATCAACTTGAAACTACTAAAAAGCTACCAACCTTAATTACCTATGATATAACTGAGATGTTACTTATCGTTACGCCCAAAAATTGGAAATAATTTGGCTAGAATCATTAGCAGCAATATTCAACTTAATCTGTCAAGACATTCATGTAACTGATTGATTCACACTTGGGGTAAACTAGATATATTGTCATAAACCCACTTGTCCAAATGCTTTAAACCATGGTCATGATAGCAAGTGGATAAATATACCTCAAAAAATAAGTAGAATTGAGCCAAAAAAATAATAATAAACATTTTAACTTTTTCAGAATCACTTTTTCACTTTTGGAGTATTATAGAATTACTTTAAACATTATGGAGTATTATAGAATGACATGATTGTAGCAACAGAATAGATAAAGAAAGTTGCATAAACTCAGAATGCTTCACGACATTACACTTCAGAATGTTGCATTCTATCCTTTGCTTATACAGATAGATAGAATTGAAGGAAAACCTTGTAAAAGCTTGCACTTTTTGTTCTTTTCGTAAGCATAATTTCGAAGCGATGCATTTGTTGAAGTTGTTTAGTCGCATCAAACCATTGTTGGTCTATCATCTGCAGTGATATTATCAACTAAACAATCTAGCACAACATAAAAATAGTATTATTTGAAACAAATTTAAGAGCCTTGAAGTTTTAGTAATTACAAGAGTGAGTGTTAGACTACTTAGGTAACAAATTAAAAGAACTTCCAATAATATTGTCAAAATAATATTCTACATATAAAAGTATAAGTAATAATGGAGCAAAATCCATTATTCAAGCATGTAAAGTAGGGATGGCAATGGGGTTGGGTGGGGGTGGGGAGGACTACCTTATTCCCCACCCCATTCCCCGATAAATTTAGTGGGGAAGGGATGGGGAATCCCCATGTGGGAAATGATTTTCCCATCCCCAGTCCATTCCCCATTTACTTATTTTATAGTAGGTATGGATACATAATTTTAGTAAATTAAAAATTAGAGACTTAAATAAAATCATCACCATATTATAAAGTATTTGGATTATTAAAAAAATATCCAAAGTTCAAAACAATATCTTGAAATGATAACAAATTGTAAAATGTTTAAAGAGAGTGGCACCTTAAGAGAGAAAATAAAACATAATAGTATTTTAGGATTGAATAAGAATTATATTGTTGGTTTTTCTTTTAATTATAGCCTATTGGTAAAAAATAAAAAGAAAATTTATTGACCAACATTGTAATCGATAAAAAAAAATTATTAAATAAAATTAAAAAAATATTTATATATAATGGGGTTTGAGGTGGGGAGGGGGTGGGGTGGAGAGTACAAAACCAAACTCAACCCCATTAAGAATTTGAGGATTATTTTTCCCTTATTTCCCACCCCATTTTCAAAAAACTATTCAAAATTCTCCCCATTTTGGGTGGAGCTTCATGAGACCCAAAACCCATAGAGGATTTTGCCATCCCTAATGTAAAGTTCATTTTATTTTTTTCTTTTTTATAAATTATTAATTTTTACAATGTTAAAAGTCAAACCATTTACTAAAATATCTTGGGTTTTATGAAAAGAGGGCAATTGGATTAACCTTTGTTTGAAATGGAGCTTACCTTGCTGCAGCAAATATGGCACAGTTATTGAACAAGAATATGGAGTATGATAGAATGACATGATCGTATTCGTATTTTAGTAAGTTTTTTTCGCACATCTACCATTTGAGGGTCTATCACCAAGTGAAGGCAAGCCTTGCGAAAGCTTGCAAATTTTGCTCTTTTGCCGAGCATAATATTGGAATATTAATTGATGACAACCAAAAGCCTTGAAATTTTAATAACTACTCGAGTGAATGTGAGGCCAATTAGGTAACAAAATAAAAAACTTCCAATATTGTCAAAATAATAATCCATATATGGAAGTACGAGGCAAAACTCACTATCCAAGCATTAAAATATTTGCACTCCCTCATTAGTTGTTTAAAAGGGTGGGGATACGGAAAAAGCCCTTTTCATTTTTAGGGTTTGATGCAATAGTCAATTTCATCCTTGTTGTTTAAATAATAGTTCAATTCATCCACACATTTTAAACAATAGCCCAAAACATCCTTATGTAAATTTACCTTTAATTTACTGAATAATTCTTTGAGGGCGAAATAGGATTTTCAATTAAATAAATACAAACTATTTAAAAAAATAAATCTAAAGAATAATTAAATAACATCTGATTTTTTGAATAAATTTGAAATTTAAGGATAACTTCTTAATAAAACAAAAATAACACATATTAACGTATACCCCAATGAGCTGCTTCACCATTGAAATAGATATTTGAATCAGCAGCACAATGAGCTGCTTCACCAGCATAATGACAATCTTCAATATACCCCACAAAAGTGTGAAACCCTCAATTTGCCCGATCTTAGTACAAAAGATAATGGAAAATGAGGGGCGCATTGATGGAAATTTTTTTAAATATTCTTAATGGTAAACAGGGGTAAATTGATATTTTCGCATTTTTAAGGGATAAATTGAAAATATTTTACAAGATTGTCATTCTAAAGAATTTAACATAGTAAAATGGAGCATACCTTGTAGCAATTATGTTACTGTTATTGAACAAGCATATGTAGTATGACAGAATGACATGATCATAGTCGTATTTTACCAAGTTGTTTTCGCACATCCACCATTTGAGGGTCTATCACTTGCTCATACAGAGAGATAATTGAAGGCAAGCCTTGTAAAAGCTTGCAATTTTTGGTCTTTTGCCGAGCATAACTTTGGAATATTAATTGATAACAGCCAAATTAAAGCCATGAAATTTTAATAATTAGTGGAGTGGTGTGAGGCTAATTAGCTAACAAATTAAAAAAATTCCAATATTGGCAAAATAATTATCCCCATTTGGAAGTAATTAAGGAGCAAAACCACAATTCGAGCATTAAAATATTTGCACTTCCTCATAAGGGTAGGGATAATTTCCAATCTACAATTTGTGTATATTCACACCATTTTAGAAAATTAATTTTAAAAAAATTCAAATTATAAGTGTAAATAATTTAATCTTTCTAGTAGTCAAATAATAATAAAATATTTTTTAATATTTACAATAATTTTAAAATTTTAAATTAGTTTATTTATTTTAATAATATATTTGTGTTAATTAAAGAAATTGTAAATAAATCTATGGGCTAAATAGATTTTACAGTTAAGAAAATATATTTAACGTATTAATAATATAAAAAATTTTGCATAATATTTAAAATGACTTAAATTTTTATATTCCTATTTTAATAGGATTTTTATATATTGAAATTATATTAAAATGCGTATATTAAATTATAAAAATTATATTGAAATGCAAATATTATTACATTTATTTTAAATATTATTTTATATTTATTATAAAACATTGGAGTCAATTTTTTTGGGTTTATAAAAACAAATGGTATGATAGTCACAAGCTTCGAAACGATATATTTTACGCCCAAAATGGACACTTGTAGCCCAAGTTATAACCTTCGGTAGGAACCCTGCTCATTCTACGCAACTCCATTACATATTCTACTCATTCCATGCAACCATCCTACATCGCATCTTGATATCTATAGTTGAGATAAGAGTCAAAAAGTATATATATATAATTAATGTTCAATCCACTAATCTCAAACATCAGAAGTCTCAAAATTGAAAGTCAAGTTAGAATCAAGACTTCAAAGATACATGTGCATAAAAATAAGTTTAAATTAAACCAATCAAAAAGTTTTTCAATCTTTCAAGTCATCAAATCAAGACTTTTATGCACATAGTGATTCGAATAAAGAACATGTCATGCAAATGCACATGCGAATAATGTATTAATTATGTCATGTGATGCATACAAAGTAATATTGCAATACAAAATGTTGTAGAACCTAACTACATAGAATCAATACCTAAAGTTTTTCTTAAGGAATCAAATCTAGATGCATCCAAAGCTTTAGTAAAGATATCCACAAGCTGATTTCCTATTTTAATGTACTCAAGATATACAGTCTTACTATCAAATAAGTCACTAATGAAATGATGTTAATATCAATATGGCTAGTTCTAGAATGTTCAATGGCACTTGTGTTTTCACAAGATACTGTGAGAATATCCTAAAAAATACCATAATCTTCAAGCATTTGCTTTAACCAAATCAATTGAGGTCAACAACTTCCAGAACCAATATAACCGGCCTCAGTATTTGAGTTTTTTTTTTCTTACTGTGCCAAGATACAAGATTATTAACAAGATTAAAACAACCTCCAGTGGTTCTCTTTCTATTATCAATATTACCTGCCCAATCAACATTACTACATCCTGCAAGACTTGAATCAATGTCTTTAGAATACCAAATTCCATCATTAATAGTTCCATTTAAAAAACAAATAATACGTTTAACTGCAAATTTGCTTGGTACCTAGCATAAACACCAACACTAAAACAAATATCAATTCTGCTTGTAATTAAATAAAGTAAGCTACTAATCATGCTTTTGCAGTATTTAAAGAAAAATAATAACTACTTTCAATGTGTATATTGTCTCCAGTTGAGTTCTTAACTCATGCATGTTTCTCGTGAAAAAATAATTCAATAAATGAGGAAGTGCACATGAGAGCACCTAATATTTTCCCCTATATAGAATTTATCACCAATTCTTGGAACAAACTATTTTATACAAACATTTGTGGTACAATAGTAAAAGTTGAATGGGAATATCACATGATCCACATAATCAACACTGTTATGCCACTTCAGTTTTTACATAAAATAATTTGTACAAAGAGTTTATGATTACTCTTAGTAAAATACAACATAACTATACATGTCAATATGTCACCATAAGTTTTTGGTGAATGAAATCTTATTTTCGTCAATTTGTTTCACGTTTTAGCAATCATTGAGGATATTAATTAGTGCTGCAAGAGTAACATTTTGATTTGCAAAAATATCAGACACTTTTAAAAATTATCCCTTTTTTGCTGCACATATATGCCGTTACAACCATATATAATAAGCTCAATGGATTGTTCTTGGCTGCCCTTTCCAAAATGAACATAATTGCCTAATTTCACTTTTCTTCATGCGCCTTGATATGGTAACTTTGTGATGAATTTAAATGAGGAAAACACAGAGAATTAGTAAGTGAGGTCAAAAATTATCTGTTCTTAGTTGTCACCTTCCTTTTCTCCTTTTTACGCCCTTGTATTAGATTTTGAAAAAAATGGTAAGGTAATAAGGAAACAACTTAGAATTGATAAATTCTTGACCATACTAATGAATTGATTCTACGCGTTTTTCCACGGATAAATTCATCCCATATATAGAAGTAATTAAGGAGCAAAACCCACTATTCAAGCATTAAAACATTTGCACTTCCTCATTGGGTGTTTAAAAGGGTGGAGCCGGATATTTCCAATCCACAATTTGTGTATATCCACCCCATTTCAGAAAATTAATTTTAAAAATTCAAATTATAAATATAAATAATTTAATATGTCTACTAGACTTATAATAATAAAATATTTTATAATATTTACAATAAATTTAAAGATTTAAATTATTTGATTTATTCTAATAATATTTTTGTGCTCATTATAAAGACTATAAATAAATCTTTGGGTTAAATAAATTTTACAATTAACAAAATATATTTGAGGTAGTAATAATATTAAAATTATTTTATATAATAATTTATAATAATTTAAATTTTTATATATTAATTTTAATAATATATTTCTATTCATTATGAAATTTACTTTAATATAGTAAATTATGTCTAATAGTTTGTAAAATATTAAAATATTTTTTATAATATTAAAATTATATTATAATGCATATATTATTACATTTATTTTAATATTCTATTCAATACAAAACATTAGAAGCAATTTTTAGGGTTAATAGGAATAAATGGTATAACAGTCAAAAGGGAGTCTTAGTGTCACTTATTGAAAATATGAGGGGCTATGTGACCATTTTTCCAAACCTTGGGGGTGCAGCTATCTTTTTCTTTTAAATTGAGCCAAAAAAAAAAAACTTTTTTTCCTTCTTAATTTACTTATTCCATTATGTACAATTAGTTGTTTCAAATATGCTTGGAGAAAAATGTTCTTTTAATTGTATGTAGCATTATGCTATCACAAATATTGTTGTTTTATCATTATTCATTAACTAGGCAAATTTGAGTTAACTTATATGTAACATGCTTCAATTAGTAATTTTGAGAGCTTTAGTTAGGAATTTTTAAATGGGTAAAAGCCCGTTTAATCCCTATATTTCAAGCTTAGTGCCTATTTAGTCCTTAGATTTTTAAAAATACCTCAAAACACTCCTGCTGCTAAACAATTGATACCCTTGTTGTTACTTTTTGTTCATTTTCTCTCGGATAAATATTTCTCTTAATAGATCTCATTTTCTTCCCCAATCTTCGAAGTATTCGGTAATACTTGATCATCCGAGAATCCATGGCTTTGTTTTACAACATTACCCTCTTACAATAATGTT
This sequence comes from Clausena lansium, assembly GCA_030449835.1. Classification (NCBI taxonomy): domain Eukaryota; kingdom Viridiplantae; phylum Streptophyta; class Magnoliopsida; order Sapindales; family Rutaceae; genus Clausena; species Clausena lansium. Next base: position 80,592 of record JASUUF010000382.1, read on the forward strand.
TCTTTTATTTTTTTTTGGACATTAATAAAAAGAAAAAAAATTAAATTACCAATTCAACCCCAAAAAATAAAATAAAAACAAAAGGACGATATATTAATTTTTGTAGAAGTTCACGTATATGAAAAAAATTAATATTGTAAAAAAATTAAATTACCAATCTTTTTGGACATTAATAAAAATATAAATATATTAACTCTTCAGTAGAGTGTTCTACAAAAATTAATATATATTATTTTTTTATTTTTTGGGGTTAATTTTGTAGTTTAATTTTTTTTCTTTTTATTAATGTCCAAAAAAAAAAAGAAAGATTATTGTTAGAGGGTAGTATTGTAAAATCAAGCCGAAAGGAAAAAATTAAAGTAACGGCAGGGGTGTCAATAGTTTAATAGTAGAGATATTTTGAGGTATTTTTAAACATACAAGGACTAAACGGGCACTAATCTCAAAATATAGGAACTAAACAGCTTTTTATCCTTTTTAAAAGAACATAGTTGTGTTTACATTTATGTGTAGTACACAAACACATGCGGGCATAAATACGTGTATTTTACATGCTTTTCCCTATTAAGATTTAACATTTTCCTTAAACTTGGGTCAAGCATGCAAATCCAAGGTCTAGCATGTCTAGTTTCCCTTAATTCTCATTCCTTGTTAACAGTTGTTATAATTCTTTTATTTCTTTTAATTTTATTTATAATATTATTTTTGTTATTGATTTTCCTACTTTACTTTTCAGACTTACTCCCCACGATTTGAAGATGACTCTACATTGAGCGATCGACCACTTTTGCAAGGTATGTGAGATTTAATTGGATCTCTTTTTTGCCAATCACATCTGGAGGCATGTATGCCTACGTCGTGCCTATTTTTCTGGTGTTGATGTGTATAATTAAAAATTTTGTATCTGATGTTATGTATTTATTATACACTCTAACGCTCGATCACCACCCCATCATCAGTGACATTATATTGGCCTACCACTTTTAGGAGGCATGGACACACTCACTGTGCCTCTTTTGTTGCCATCGATTTGTAGTTCTAGAAGTTTTAAATTTGATTGTATCCATTATAACGCTATTCAGCCACAACACTTCATTGACAATATTAAGTTGACCTACAACTTCTGGGAGAAATGTGTGCCTACATTGTGCTGCTATTTTGCCAATAGCTATCTCACTGTTTTGAAGATCTATAAATGTCATCGCCAGTCATTGTGCCCTCACCGACCATACCAATTGAGCCATTAGCTGTGTTGATGATGTCGCGGTACTTATTTTTCCAAAATTTTATTACATCATTAACAATTGATTTTTAGTAATAATGTATTTTATTATTTACTGATGGCTTAATATTAATTAACTTGATTTTGAAAAATTTTATGTATTTCAGCAGAAAAGAATATTCGGTAATATTTTAAGAGAAAATAATAAGTACTCTCTACGTGTATATTCTCTCTTGTTAAATTCTTGACTCATACATGTATATGAAAAAATCAATAAGGGAGGGAGTAGACAAGAGAGCACCTAATATTTTTCCATATATAGAATTTACCACAAATTCTTTGTACAAACTATTTTATACAAATATTTGTGATACAATAGTAAAAGTTGAATGGAAATATCACATGATCCACATACTTAATACTGTTATTTCACTTTAGTTTGTACACAAAATAGTTTGTACAAAGAGTTTATGATTCTTGCATTATTCTTAGGAAAATACGACATACCTATACTTGCCAATACGTAAGCCATGAGTTTTTGGTGAATGAAATCTTATTTTCTTCAATTTGTTTTGTATTTTAGCAAACATTGAGGATATTATTTAATACAGACTAGTGCAACATTTTTATTTGTAAAAATATCAAATACACTTTTATATATTATCCCTTTCTTGCTGCACATATATGACATTACTACCATATATAATAAGCTATGAATTGGTCTTGGCTCCCATTTCCAAAATGAATGTAATTGCATAATTTCTTTTTTCTTTTGAAAAAGTGGTTTTCATGTGCTTTGATATGGTAACTTTGTGATGAATTTATACAAAAAAAGACACAAATAATTAGTTAGCAAGGTCATGAACTTATATATTCTAAGTTGTTGCCTTAACTGATTCTCTTTTTATAATTGTTAATGCATTAATTCTTTAGAGTTTAAGGTATCTCATTTAGTAACTTTACACCCTTGTATTAGACTTTAAAACATGGTAAGGTGACAAGGCAACAATTTAATGAGATGCCTTAAACTCTAAATTTAATACAAATGTGTAAAGTTACTAAATGAGATACCTTAAACTCTAATGAATTTAATGCATTAACAATTATAAAAAGAGAATCAGTAAGGCAAGAACATAGGATCGATAAATTCTTGACCTTGTACTAATTAATTAATTCTACGTGTTTTTCCTCTCATAAATTCATGCCAAAATGACCATATCAGAGCACGGGAAAATCATTTTTCATAAAAGGAAACTAGCCAATTATCATTGATATTGGAATGGCAACCAAGAAAACCAAAAGGAGACAAAAGATTGAGACGAAAAAGATTTAGAATGAGGATGGTAGGCTGATCACATTCTCAAAACGTACATCCGGGATCTACAAAAAGGCCAGTGAGCTTGTGACTCTCACTGGCCCTACGATTGCCATGTTGGTGTTCTCACAATCTGGGAAGCCTTTCTCATTCGGACACCCCTCCCTTGAAGCTGTTGCAAACCGCTTCCTGGAGTTGAACCAGCAAGCTAATGACAACACTCATCCGCTGGTTCAGGCTCACCGCTAGGTGAGAATTAATGAACTCAATCGGAACCATAATGAGCTGCTTCGCCAATTGGACGAGGAAAAGGAATGTGAAAAGATGTTGAAGCAGATGAGGAAGGGGAAAGAGAGTTAGCCGCCTTGGTGGGAAACCCTAGTTGATGAGCTTAACCATCAGGAGCATCCTCAAATGGATGCAACAATTGATGATCTGCATCGAACTTTTCTTGCCAAGCTCAATGAAAAGACTGCTGCTGCCTCTTCCTATATGGCAGCACCTATGTATTTTAATCATAAATAATATATCTCATTTTCCTTCTGATTTGGTGTTTATAAATAAAATGAAGCTGCAGGTCCAAATGATCAACTTGAAAATGCTAAAAAGCTACCAACCTCAATTGCCTATGATATAATTGAGATGTTACTTGTCGTTACGCCCAAAAATTGGAAATAATTTGACAAGAATCATTAGCAGCAATATTCAACTTAATCTGTCAAGACATTCATTAATTAACTGATTCACACTTGTGGTAAACTAGATTTATTGTCATAAACCCCCTTGTCCAATTACATAATCGAGCTATTTAACCATGGTCATGATAGCAAGTGGATAGATATACTCCGAAAAATAAGTAAAGTTGAGCACAATAATAATAATAATAAACATTTTTACTTTTTCAGAATCACTTTTTCACTTTTGGAGTATTATAGAATTACTTTAAACATTATGGAGTATTATAGAATGACATGATCGTAGGAACACAATATATAAAGAAAGTTGCAAAAACTCGGAATGCTTCATGACATTACACTTCAGAATGATGCATTAGCCTAAGTTGTTTTGCTACATATACCATTGTAGGTCTATCCTCTGCTCATACATATAGATAGAATTGAAGGAAAACCTTGTAAAAGCTTGCACTTTTTGTCCTTTTCCTAAGCATAATTTCGGAGCGATGCATTTGTCGGAGTTGTTTAGCCGCATCAAACCATTGTTGGTCTATCATCTGCAGTGGTATTATCAACTAAACAATCTAGCACAACATAAAAATAGTATTATTTGAAACTAATTTAAGAGCATTGAAGTTAAATAATTACAAGAGTGAGTGTGAGACTACTCAGGTAACAAATTAAAAGAACTTCCAATAATATTGTCAAAATAATAATCCATATATAAAAGTAAAATGGAGCAAAACCGATTATTCAAGCATGTAAAGTTCGTTTTATTTTTTTTCTTTTTTATAAATTATTAATTTTTGCACCAATAATCCAAAATTTCTTACACCAATATAAAATCTATTCATTGTCAATATACTTTTTTTACAATTAAATTTTGTATGAATGTAATATTATGAAGCAGAGTTGAGCCAAATTACATATATATATATATATTTATTTATATATATATATGGGGGAAATTATCACTCGTACACCCTTAAAATAAATCTTTATCAAAAGTACTACAATACTTTCAATGTATATCAATTGTCCACTCTAAGTTGACAAAATGTGTCTGCCGTCCACTAAACGGTTACTTGCCGTTTGAAAGTTAACAGAATTGTAGTAAATTGACAATTTTGCCCTTGCAACTCAAATTAAGGTAAAAGAAAATTATCATTTGTATACCTTTAAATTGTCATATTATCACTTGTATACCCTTAAAGGCTTAAATTATCACTTGTATCCATTATTTCCATATGGAAATACCAAATTACGCCTCTGATGTCATCACATTTAAATAGCAACTAACAGTTTAGTGGACGGTAGATACATTTTGTCAACTTAAGGTGGACGACTGATATAGTCTCAAAGTATTGTAGTATGTTTGATAACAGAGTAAATTATGGGTATACAAGTGATAATTTTCCTGTACATATATATATATAAACTTTTTCAGAATCACTTTTTTCTTCTTTGCTTATTTCATTAGGTGAATTAGTTTTTTCAAATATACTCACAGAAAAAATTTCTTTTAATTGTTTCTTAGCTTTATGCTGTAACAAATATTTTTCTTTTGTTATTATTCATTAACTAGGCAAATTTAAAATAACTTCTATGTAATATTCTTTAATTAGTAATTTTAAAAGAACATTATTATGTTTACATTTATATACTTATGTACACACGCACAAATGCATGCATGTATTTTACGTGCCTTTCCTATAAAGGTTTTAGCATTTTCCTTAGACCTACTTCAAGCTTCAATAATTTTAGTACTAGAAAATAAACAAAATAAAAAATATTTTGGGTTTTATGAAAAGAGGGCAATTGGATTAACCTTTGTGTGAAATGGAGCTTACCTTGCTGCAGCAAATATGGCACAGTTATTGAACAAGAATATGGAGTATAACAGAATGACATGATCGTATTCGTATTTTAGTAAGTTGTTTTCGCACATCTACCATTTGAAGGTCTATCACCAAGTGAAGGCAAGCCTTGCGAAAGCTTGCAATTTTTGCTCTTTTGCCGAGCATAATATTGGAATATTAATTGATGACAACCAAAAGCCTTGAAATTTTAATAACTACTGGAGTGAATGTGAGGCTAATTAGGTAACAAAATAAAAAACATCCAATATTGTCAAAACAATAATCCATATATAGAAGTACCGATTAAAACTCACTATTCAAGCATTAAAATATTTGCACTTCCTCATTAGTTGTTTAAAAGCGGGTGGGGATATTTCCAATCGACAATTCGTGTATATCCACCCGATTTTGGAAAATTAGTTTTAAAAAATCGATGATCTGCATACAACTTTTTTGCCAAACTCAATGATAAGAATGCTGCTGCTGCTGCTCTCTCTTCCTCTACGGCAACTCCTATGTATTTTCATCGTAAATAATACATCTTATTTTTCTTCTGATTTGGCATTTGTATGTAAAAAAGCTGATGAAGCTGCATCTCTAAATGATGAACTTGAAACGCTAAAAAGCTACCAACCTTAAATGCCTATGATATAATTGAGAATGCAACTGACCGTTATGCCCAAAAAATGGAAATAGTTTGGCTAGAATCATTAGCACCAATATTCAAATTAATCTGTCAAGATATTCATGTTAATTACTAATTGATTCCCTCATGGTGCACTAGATTTATCTTCATAAAACCCACTTTCCAATTACATAATCGAGCTATTTAAACCATGGTCATGATCGCAAGTGGATAAATATATTCTCAAAAATTAGTGGGTCGTTCTAAATATATCTGAAATTGTTGTATTGAAATTTGATTAAAAACATACATAGGTAAATGATTTAGTGGGCGATCAAAACATATGTTTTACTTAAAATTAGGTGACTGAGTGCAAAGCAAATTTATGACTAATCAAACTATGCCTATGGAGCTTAAACGTTCCACATAATTATTAGTTTGTGATATACAGGAACAAATCTTTTTAACTACAAATCTTAGCACAAAATTCACAACCATTCAATTAAAATGGAACCATAAAGATTTAATCAAATTAAATTAAACTACAACGAAATTAATCAAGTAAAATGGAACTAAGCTTGCAGTGCAATTAAAGGTATAGTTTTTCAACAAGCAAATGGAGAATGATAGAAATGACACGATCGTAGCAACAGGATAGATAAAGAAAAGATGCATAAACTCGTAATGCTTTATAACAATAGATTATGGCCTTAAAACTTCAAAATATTAATATTATTTTTTACATTTTATTCTCCCTAACACATATGTGCCCCCCCACTTTCAGTAAGCTGTAGTCTTTTTTTTTTTTTTTAAAATTTCCTCTTTCAGCATAAAATTTCTTACACCAATATACAATCTCTTCAATTTCATTTACAATTAAATTTTACATAAATGTACTCTTATGAAGTAGAGTTGAACCCGAAAAATGTATTTTAACTTTTTCACAATTACTTTTTTTCGTCTTCGCTTATTTCATTAGGTAGAATTAGTTTTTTCAAATATACTCAAAGAAAAATGTTCTTTTAATTGTTTCTTAGCATTATGCTGTCACAAATATTGTTGTTCTGTTATTATTCATTAACTAGAAAATTTTGAAATAACTTATCTGTAATATTCTTCAATTAGCAATTTTAAAACATAATAATTTTGTTTACATTTATAGATTTATGTACATACGCACACGCACAAATGCATACGTGTATTTTACGTGTCTTTCCTTATAATGGTTTTAGCATTTTCCTTAGACCTAATTCAGGCTTCAACAATTTTAGTACTAGAAAATAAACAAAATAAAAAAATACTTTTGGTTTTATGAAAAGAGAGCAATTGGATTGATCTTTCTGTGAATTTCTTGGTAGGGATTTAGATTGATTGGAGTTTAACCATGTCAAGTTTCCCTTTGTTAGCCACTACCCATTATCGACAATATTACATTGACCTGCAAGTTTTGGGAGACGTGTACATGGATTATGATGTTGTTTTACCAATAACAGTCTTACTGTCCTGTAGGTCTTAAATCTTGTTCTCAGCCATTGCATCCTCACTGGCAACACCAACGGAGCCATTGCGGTGTTGACGATGTCACAGTACTTTTACTTTTAAAATTTTTGATATTATTAATAATTGATTTTTAATTTTTGATATTATTAATAATTGATTTTTAGTTATATATTATTATTTACTATAACCTAATAATTAAGTAAATTGCTTTTAAAAATTATATGTATCTAGGCCAGAAAAAAAATATTAAGTAGTATTTTGATAGAAAATAATAAGTAACTCAAAGTATATATTGTATCTAGTTGAATTCATGACTCTTGTTTCTCATGACAAAAATTCAATGAAAACCAGAGTACAAAAGAGGGCACTTAATATTTTTCTGTATATAGAATCTATCACAAATTCTTCATACAAATTGTATTATACAAACATTTGTGATATAGCAGGGTTAGTTTAATCCACAAAATTGATACTGTTAAGCCACTTCAATGTATATACAAAATAATTTGTATAAAGAGTTTATGATTCCAAATACATTATTCTTAGCAAAATACCTATGCAGGCCAATACGGACACCAGAAGGTTTTGGTGAATGAAATCTTGCTTTTATTAATTATTTTACATTTTCGAAAATATTGAGGATATACAATAAGTATATAGTACAGACTAGGTCAACATTTAAATTTGCAAAAATATCAGATCCACTTTTAAATTTTTTCCCTCTATTGTTGCAAATAATACGACATTACTACCTTATATAATAAGCTCAATGAATTGTTCTTGGCCATCATTTCCAAAATGAATGTCACTGACTAATTTATTTTTTACGAACATAGTGGTTTTATGTGCTTTGGCATGGTTATTTTTGTGATGATTTTATAAAAGGGAAGATACAAAGAATTAGTTAGGATGTCATGAATCTGTGTGTCTATTCTAAGTTGTTTCCTTACCTTATTTTCTTTATAATTGTTAATGAATTAAATTCTTCAAAGTTTATGGTATCTAATTTACAAACTTTGCAACCCTATCCTTATAGTTGCTAATGAATTAAATTATTCAGAGTTTAAGGTATCTCATTTCGTCTCTTTACACACTTGTATTAAATTTTGAAATATAAGGTAAGTCAACAACTTATACAGAGAAATTCTTGATCTTATACTGATTAATTCAACGCGTCTTTCCTCTGATAAATTCATCGCAAAATGACCATATCGGAGCACAGAAAAATCATTGTTCATAAAAGAGAAACTAGCCAATTACATTGATTTTGGAAATGGCGGCCAAGAAAACCAAAGGGAGACAAAAGATTGATATGAAAAAGATCGAAAATGAAGAGGACAGATTAATAACATTCTCTAAACGTAGATCTGGGATCTACAAAAAGGCCAGTGAGCTTGTGACTCTCACTGGCTCTGAGATTGCCATCGTTGTGTTCTCACAATCTGGGAAGCCATACACCTTTGGTCACCCCTCCGTCGAGGCTGTTACAAATCGCTTCCTGGGGATGAACCAGCTGCCTAATGACAACACTCATCCGCTAGTTGAGGCTCACCGCCAGGCGAGAATTAACGAGCTGAATCAGCAGCACAATGAGCTGCTTCGGCAGCTGGATGAGGAGAAGGAACTGGAGAAGACGTTGAAGCAGATGAGGAGGGGGAAAGAGACTCAGCCGCGTTGGTGGGAAACCCCAGTTGATGAGCTCAACCTGCAGGAGCTGCTTCAAATGGATTCAGCCGTTGATGATATGCACCAAACTTTTCTGGCCAAGCTCAATGAAAAGACTGCTGCTGCTGCTGCCGCCTCTACCTCTATGGCACCTCTTATGTTTTTTCATCATAAATAATGTACTTCATTTTCCCATTTGATTTGGCATTTGTCTATAAAATATCTGAGGCTGCAGCTCCAAGTGATCAAACTGATAATGCTCAAAACTTACCGATCGTAAATGCCTATGATATAATTTGAGAATGCAAGTTAACGTTGTGCCTAAAAATGGTATATAATTTGGTGAGCATCATTAGCAGCAGTACTCGAATTAACCTGCCAAGTTGTCCAAGCAATTCTAGATTGATTTTCAAAAAACCAACTTTCCAAATACATCACGAGCCAGCCACTTAAACCATGTTCATGATAGCAAGTGGACAAATATACCCCCGAGGAACTGGGTCGTTGTAAATATATTTTAATTTCGTCCATTTGAATATGTATCTATAAGGTTTCGATAGAGGAAAAAATTCTTGCGCACTAAATGCTAACCCCTATCCTCAAGTATTTCTAATCAAACTCGGGTGATCGGCTATAAAGTGAATTCATAGCGAACTGAACTATGCCCACGACACTTATGGGCCACATAATTATTTGTAATGTACAGAAATAAATCTTTTCAACATAAAATCTTAACAAAAAATTCACAACCATTCAAGTAAAATAGAACTATATAAAAAGAATTGGGTAAGCTTTAATTCATTCACTGAACAGAATGACAATCTTCAATATATCCCACAAAAATGTGAAAACCTCAATTTACCCAATTTTAGTACAAAAAGATAACAGAAAATGGGGGGCGCGTTGATGGAATTGATTTTAATATTCTTAATGGTAAACAGGCGTAAATTGATATTTTTATATTTTTAGGGAGTAAATTGATGATTGTCATTCTAAGTAGGGGTAAATTGAAGATATTTTTACAAGATTCACTCTAAAGAATTTAACATAGTAAAATGGAGCCTACCATGCAGCAATTATGGCACAGTTATTGAACGAGTATATGGAGTTTGACAGAATGACATGATCGTAGTCGTATTTTACTAAGTTGTTTTTGCATATCTACCATTTGTGGGTCTATCACCTACTCATACAGAGAGATAATTGAAGGCAAAGCCTGGTAAAAGCTTGCAAATTTTGCTCTTTTTGCCGAGCATAACTTCAGAATATTAATTGATGACAACCAAAAGCCATGAAATTTTAATAATTACTGAGTGAGTGTGAGGCTAATTAGGTAGCAAATTAAAAAAAACTTCCAATTGGCAAAATAATTATCCCCGCATGAAAGTAATTAAGGAGCAAAACACACTATTCAAGCATTAAAATATTTGCACTTCCTCATTTGGTGTTTAATTAAAAGGGTGGGGATAATTTCCAATCCACAATTTGTATATATCCACACCATTTTAGAAAATTAATTTAAAAAAATCAAATTATAAATAGAAATAATTCAATCTTTCTAGTAGACAAACAATAATAATAATTAAATATTTTTTAATATTTACAATAATTTTAAAATTTAAAATATTTTATTTATTTTAATAATATATTTGTGTTAATTATAAAGATTGTATATAACTCTATGGGCTAAATAGATTTTACAGTTAAAAATATATATTTAATGTATTAATAGTATTAAAACTATTTTATATAATATTTAAAATGACATAAATTTTTATATTCTTATTTAATAGTACTTTCTATAATATTGAAATTATATTAAAATGCATATATTATTACATTTATTTTAAATATTATATTTGTATTTATTATAAAACATTGGAGTCAATTTTTTTGGGTTATTAAAAACAAATGGTATAATAGTAGCAAGCTTCACAAAAATTTTTTGCCCAAATGGACACTTGTGGCCCAAGTTATGACCTCCGTAAGAACCCTGCTCATTCCATGCAAACATCCTACATTACATCTTGATATCTATAGTTGAGATAAGGGTCAAAAAAGTATATATATATGGTTATTGTTCAATCAACTAATCTCAAACATCAGAAGTCTCAAAATGGAAAGTCAAGTTAAAATCAAGACTTCAAAGATGTATGTGCATAAAAATAAGTTTAAATTAAACCAATCAAAAATTAATCTTTCAAGTCATCAAATCAAGACTTTTATGCACATAGTGGTTCAAATAAAGAACATGTCATGTAAATACACATGCGAATAATGTATTAATCATGTCATGTGATACAACGTAATATTACATATACAAAATATTGTAGAACTTGACTACATGAACCAATACCTAAAGTTTTTCTCAAGGAATCAAATCTAGATGCATCCAATGTAAGACCCGTTCCTTGTTTGAATTTATTTGAGATAAGGATAATTTTTTTCTTCGAAATAAATTATAAGGGATTGTGTATCCTCATCTTATAATTTATTTTTATAAAGGCATGTGTTTTTATAAAACGTAAACTCTTCCTATCTCCCTATTGTTTAAAACTTTTTAACCAAGTAGACATATTAAAATAATGAAGTTCTAGGGTTTTCTTTTATGCACATTTGAAAGAAGTTTTGAGGTATTTATCCTTCTTTAATACATGCTCTCTAATATGATCACATGTGTTTGATGATGAATGTATGCATTGTTCTCTTTTTCATGAATGACTAGTTAGGCAGTGTGATTTGATTACTGTTTTTACTTTATTTTTTATTTAATTTCTGATGAATGTTTGCAGAAAAATTAACCTAGACATCCTAAGGTTTTCAATGATCTATTTTGTGTAAAGAGATTCCACGTAATCAATTTGTTTTGATTTTCAAAGTTGGAATAGTGGTGCTAGAAAATTCTGATTTTCAACAGCATGTCTGACTTCATTGATTTTTTTGACTAGCCAAATGTTCTCTGAAATTTATGTGATTTTTTTAAAATCCTCATTAAGCCTAATTATTGTATGTTTAATTTCATAATTTTTAGTTGAGTATTAAAATTATTAAAAATCGTTATGTTGGGCATTGAGAATCTAGAGACTACTTTCCAAAATTGCAATGGTTGATGGTAAAAATTACTTTAGGCTGTTAAAAGGCTTTAAAATGACCTATAAATAGTATATTCGTATAACATTATAAGTCCTCTATGATTTAAAGTTTATTTGACTAATTTTCATTGAGTTAACATTAAGTTATGAATTTTTTAATTCAAAACACAAACCTGAATGTTTTTGGACAGGTTTGCTGGTCTTTTAATATAAATTTGTTTAAAATAGTTTCACATCTTAAAAAATTCTAGAAATTTGATATTTATTCCGTGATGTTTTTATTACTGTAAAATCAAGTGGTCTAATTTTATGAGCTGTATTAAATATTTTATGAATATTCTAATTTATCTACCTCTAATTTTTATCACTACTGAATATTCTAATTTGCATGTAAAATTCATTTTGCAATATGTTTTTGAATCTTATTCATTTTTCTGAATTTTTATATGAAATGCTGCATATGATTATGGTTTCCTTTTTTTAATTTTTACAATTTTCCGACATATGATTAGCTTGGTAAAAATAAGCTTGTATAGGATGATCAGTGTTTAGACTATTTTTGATGGTTTAGTGCTTATGATTAGGATTGATGATGTTGGATTTATATTAAGGTCAGAATGAGTAATGATATTGATAAGAATGTGTCTTGATGTTTTTAGGACGAGAGTTAGCTAGTGGTTAAGGTTCTTTGCTCTTTTTATTATCGAGGATCAAGGTAAGTAGATTCATGCATGGTACATGTATTTCACTATTAAATTACTTTTAATTTGAGGTATGCATTATGTTGAATAAAAAGTATATGAACTGATCAAGTTAGTCTATTACAATATTTTGTTTAGTAAAATCATTCTTTAAAACTTTTTATAACAAAAATTTATTTATTAAAAACTTGTGTTATAAATTGTCTTAAAATGAAAACCTTTATTAAATTGTTTTAAGTCAAATACTTTGAAATAATTATCAATTATTATCAATTAAAAGTTCAAGGATGGTTTTAAATGATTTGGCTCATTGTCAATCCATTGATGTTATGATATGTTATGGAAGGCTAGCAGGATTTTGTGAACATAAGATGCTAATGTTAATGATTCTTTGAGGGGAACAATACCTTGAATGATGTTATATGGCTGGGTAGCGAGTCTACGAGGGTGATACTATGTGGTATGGAGCTAACTATGTTTCATGTCTTTAAATGCTTTTATTATGTTTAATGACTTTATGATATTTTTATTTATTTATATATATTGCTAAATGATGATTGACAAAGGTAATCCCTTATTATTATGCATATCTAAGAAATTTCATTAATTTTATTTTAATAGTTTTAGTATTGTGCATGAATTTACTTTCAGAGTTGATGGCTCACCACTCTAAGAAATACCATTAATTATATTTTAATGGTTTTGGTATTGTGCATGAATTTACATACCGAGTTGATGGCTAATCTCTCGTTACCCCATTTTTTGTAAATAGGATTAGATGATAGCGAGCTTATGGCCGTAGGAGTGTAGAATAAGAACTCGATTTCTTTTGGGGATTAATGCTACGTTAATAATTTATGGATATTTTAGTTTCTTTTAGGATGATATTTATTTGATGATTGTTATTTAATTAATTTTTTTTTTTGGAGATTTAGAACATTTATTGTAGGATATTATTTTGGTGGTTTTAGAAATGAGAATGATGACATGCGGTTTCACTTCAATTTCTCTTTAGTACTTATTAGTGGGATTGGGGTGTTACATCCAAAGCTTTAGTAAAGATATCCACAAGTTGATTTTCTTTTTTAATGTACTCGTGAAATATAGTCTTGCCATCAACTAAGTCACAAATGCAATGATGTTAATATCAATATGCTTTGTTCTAGAATGTTGAACATGATTCTTTGAAATATTAATAGCACTTGTTTTTATCACAATATACTATAAGAATATCCTGAAAGATACCATAATCTTCAAGCATTTGCTTCAACCAAACCAACAAAGCACAACAACTTCCATAAGCAATATATTCGGCCTCGGTAGTAGATCAAGAAATTGAGTTTTGTTTCTTCTTGTACCTTCTTCTTGGCAAGAGCAATCTATTTGAAAATTTTGAAAAATGGTCCTTATTTAGTTTTGTTTTCGAGATACAAGAATATTAACAAGATATTTAGTTTTGTTTTCGAGATACAAGATTATTAACAAGATAAAAATAATCTCCAGTGGTGCTCTTTCTATCATCAGTATTACCTACCCAATCAGCATTGCTGCATCTTGCAAGATTTGAATTAATGTCCTTAGTATAACAAATTCCATCATTAATAGTTCCATTTACAAAATGAATAATACGTTTAGTTGCCAATAAATGTGATTCGAATTCGCTTGGTACCTAGCATAAACATCAACACTAAGACAAATATCAAGTCTGCTTGTAGTTAAATTAAATTCAATAAATGAGGAAGTACAAGTATTTTCCCATGCATAGAATTTATCACAAATTCTTTGAACAAACTATTTTATACAAACATTTGGGGTATAATAGTAAAATTTGAGTAGGAATATCACATGATCCACCTAATTAACACTGTTATGCCACTTTAGTTTGTATGCAAAATAATTTGTACAAAGAGTTTATGATTCTAGCATTACTCTTAGTAAAGTACGACATACCTATAATGTCAACATGTAAGACAAAAGTTTTTGGTGAATGAAATCTTGTTTTCATCAATTTGTTTCACATTTTAGCAAACATTGAGGATTTTAATTTGTACAGACAAGAATAACATTTTGATTTGCATTAGATACACTTTTAAAAATTAACCCTTTTTTTGTACATATATACCGTTACTACCATATATAATAAGCTCAATGGATTGTTCTTGGCTGCCATTTCCAAAATGAGCATAATTGCCTAATTTTACTCTTCTTCATGCACCTTGATATGGTAACATTGTGATGAATTAATACAAGGAAAACACAGAGAATTAGTAAGTGAGGTCATGAATTTATCTATTCTTAGTTGTTACCTTACCCTATTCATCTTTTATAATTGTTAATGAAATAAATTGTCTAGAGTTTAACATATCTCATTTAGTAACTTTACACCCTTGTGTTAGATTTTGAAAAAAATGGCAAGGTGATAAGGAAACAACTTAGAATTCATAAATTCTTGACCTTATACTAATTAATTGATTCTATGTGTCTTTCCTCTGATAAATTTATCCCAAAATTCATCCCATCTATAGAAGTAATTAAGGAGCAAAATTGACGGACCACGTAAGCGGAACGCGATTGCAACCCGTTCGGGTTTAAAATTCAACTCAATCGGGTTCAAAACTTATTTTGGTTCGGTTTGATTCAATTCGATTTAGGTTTGTAATTCCGGTTTGGTTTCAATTTTTGAAATTCGAGGTTTCAATACGTTTTCGATTAAGCGAATTACTAATTAACTATTGTCAATCATCGTCAACAATAAGCAAAAGTAAAACAAAGCAAATCAATCAATAATAGCTACAACCCAAATTTTTGTATTTGAATAAAAAATTGTTTTAGCCACAAGCCCACACACGCTTATTCGCACGTGTGAGTTCAATCCTCACACACTCGACAAACTAAATATCATCAGCTTCGAATTCAATCATGAACGAACTTTAGATTTAATTACAAACTAACAAATCAGCAAGAATAAAATCCAATAATTTACCTTATTTCTTGAGCCTAGTTCGTGAGGGGTTGCTGCTTGCGCGGACTCGTAGGTCGCTTCTTCACGAGCCGCGCACCTGGGTTGCTATGGGCTGATTGAGGATGACATGGTGCGACTCGCGTATGGGCTGATGCTAATTTGAGGAGCGTAGAGATGAGGGTGTCGTGGTGATGCTTTGTTGGTGGTTGTAAGCTGTCGTGTGCGCGAGGCTCGAGGGCGTCAACGCCATGAGGCTATCGATGGCTATGTCGTTGTGCGGATGTGTCGTGGTACGGGTGTTTTGGCGGTAGCTTGAGACTGCAGCCTTCCATCGTTTGTGATGTGCGTGAGGAGAGACCGAGAGATGAGTTTTAGCTTCTCAGTTTGTTTTGACTTTTTGATTTTGTTTGGCTTTCATTTTGATTAGTTTCGTGCTTTTGGGTGTTTTTTTTCAATTTTGTAAGATTTTTTTATTTTTTATTGTAACCCAATCGGCTTTGCAATTCGATTCCGGTTAAACCGAACCAAATAACAAAACCGATTTGTTTTACGAATTGAGCCGTTCGGTTTTCATGATTAAATCGAACCAAACCTAAAACCGAATAAAAATTTAGGTTCGAGATTGATAAGATAGAAAGCATTAGATACCGTCCTAGTATCGCACCAAGCCAACGCGATTAGCTTACGCTTTAATCGAAGCGAGATTAGATCCGTTGTAATCCAAACGATCTAAATGGGATTTTTAATAACTCGCCAAAAACGAGATTAGATGATTCTCTAATCCAAACGATTCTAAAGAGATTTTTGATAGCTAATTACGGAGGGAATTATAAAAGGGAATTTTTATTAAATAATTGAAGTTCTAAACAACAAATAACAAGACCTCTCTATTTATAATAGAGTAAAGCTACTTCCCTAAGTTAACTTAAAAAGGGAAGCTAAATTACAATTATAATAGAAATAATGACTCTAATTAAGATAAAAATAAAATTCTAGAATCCTAAAATACCTAAAATAATGTCCAACATCAAAAATCCATTATTCAAGCATTAAAATATGAAAAATTCTATAATGTCGTGATTAAAATTACACATAAACATAAATTTTGATGCCATGATAAACATAAATTTTGTAAATTACACATAAAAACAATAAATATATAAGTAAATATTTAGTTTTTATTTTACGTTTGTACTTTTTTTTTAATAACTCTGATAATATTTACTTGTTTTATATAGTCTTCTATTTTATTTATATAGTTTATATGTTAGTTTATCACCCAATGTTGATTTATAAGTTTTTATGTTATATTTGTAAGTTTTTATGTTTTGTTTTACTATTCCAATAAATGCACTTCATTTTACTCAATCTCCAATAATGCATCGGTTCACTACTCCTATGTTAATGTTCTTGTTTTACGTTCTATTTATTGTGTCATATGTTGTATTTGCTTAATTTATGTTTTGTTTCTTTCTTAATATTGATTTACAAGTTTTATGTCACATTTATAAGTTTATGTTTTATTTATCAATAATACATCATTTTACCACTCTTATATTAATTTACTTGTTTCACATTATATTTACGAGGTCTTATGTTTTATTTACTTAATTTATGTTTCATTTTACACTTAATGTTATTTGATTTTCAAGTTTTAAGTGTTATATTGATAAGTTTTTGTTTTACTTACCAATGATATTTCAATTTACCACTCCTATGTTAATTTACATATTTTACCTTTCATTTATAAGTCTTATGTTCCATTTACATCATTTATGTTTTATCTTACATCATTTATAAGTTTTATGTTATATCTATATGTTTTTGTTTTATTTACTAATAATACATTAATTTCCCACTCTTATATTGATTTACTTATTTTACCTTTCATTCACAAGCCTTATGTTCTATTTGAACAATTTATGTTATATTTTACGCTTAATATTGATTTATAAGTTTTATGTTACATCTATAAATTTTTTTGTTTTATTTACCAAAGATACACCAATTTACCACTCCTTTGTTAAGTTACTTGTTTTATCTTCTTTCTTTTACAAATCTTATGTTCCATTTACATAATTTATGTTTTGTTTTACACTTAATGTTGATTTACAGGATTTATGTTAAATTTACATATCTTATGTTTTATTTACACTATTGTCTAAAAATCTAACCACGTAAGTGTACGTATTGAAAAAGTAATAAAGTGATGAATGAGAGTGTCAAACCCACAACGACTATTATTATTTTATCACTGTCTATCAATTTATATCTACCAAGTCTAATCCAAACAACTGAATAAAAGTCTTAACTAAGATCATAACAGTAAATTAAATGCAAAATAAACAAGAAAATAATCAATGGATGATGAAACCTAGATTTGTACTTTCCCCTAGCAATTCCCTTATTAATCTCAGTCCAGTTCGCACCAATTAACCTAAATTCAATTCTCAATCGTAACACTAAAGTCTCTACAAGCCTCTTTCGATAGTCAAGTAGATCTATTACTCAAAATCAATCCACTATATTTCTATTATGATCAATTATAAAGCAATTCATTAAGCTTCAAGTTCCTTAACAATTACGCTATACATAATCTAAACATATTACTTACTCGTATTAGCAGCGTATTATTTATTATTTAGAATTATAGATGTGTGACTTTCTTTCGATATACATGCAAGCTACATATGTGCTATTCAATTAGCGATTAAGTAATCAAATAGAGTAAGCATAAAATATGATCAATAATCAATAAAGAGGCAATTTTGAAGAACTAAAAAAAATATCAATCAATTTAGGTTCATACTAGGTTCCATTACAAACCTAGATAAAAAATATTTAGTTCATAATAAAAAAGAAAATAACATCACTTAATAAAATAAAGCATCCGCTAAATCTAAGAAAACAAGAAGAAGAAGATCGGTTTAAAAAAACAAAAACTCTCAGGTTAAATCTTCAATCTTTAATCTCTCGATCTTGATCTCTAAAATAGCATGTCGCTCTCTCAATATCTTCTTTTCTAAAGACTTCTCCTCTTTTGAAAACTAACTAAAGACCACTAGCAAGAGAGTTTAGCACCTTTAAAATTGAGAATACATATGGTTTTAGGACTTAATTTCTGCACTTATCCAAAATTTGTAGCACGGGGTGCAACTACAGACTCATGATAGGCTATTTGCGAATTCTAGGCCCTGATCTTATAGAATCTATCTCTTGTGTGGCAGTTTCTATACAGGTGCATTGGGGCAACTGCCACGAGTTTTGCTGAAAATTAAGAAAATGCCACTTCAAGCGTATTTCTTAGATTTCTTCATTTTGGCTACGCTTTTCGGCATCAAACTTCGCACCTCTGGCGCTTCCAATCATCAACGCTGACACAAACACACATACAACAAGTAAAACAACTCTAAATAAGTTAAAAGCGATGCAAAATTTTATGCTAAACTTGATTATTAAAGTGGGTGTAAATCCACCCTCTCCTATACACAATTTATGTTTAATTACTGTATTGATACTGTGATTTTAATCACAAAGCATTATGGAATAAACCCAAGATTTGCGCTTCTTCATTGCGTGTTGCAGTGCATGGGGCTGGATATTTCAAATCCACAATTTGTGTATATCCACCCCATTTTTGAAAAGTAATTTTAAAAAAGTCAAATTATAAATATAAATAATTTAATCATCTAGTAGACTAATAATAATAAGATATATTTTATATTTACAATAATTTTAAAGATTCAAATTATAAGAGTTATTTTAATAATATATTTATTACTCATTATAAAAGTTGTAAATAAATCTTTTGGGTTAAATAAATTTTACAATTAACATAATATTATTTACAAAGTTAATAATATTAAAATTATTTTATATAATAATTTAAAATGATTTAAATTTTTATATATTTATTTTAATAATATATTTCCATTTATTCTAAAATTTACTTTAACACAAATGAAATATGTCTAATATATTATAAAATATTAAAATTATATTAAAATATATATATTATTACATTTATTTAATATTATGTTTCTATTCATTACAAAACATTGAAGCAATTTTAAGTTTAACTCAGAAACAAAATGGTATAATAGTCAAAAGAAGTTTTGGTATCATTTATTGAAAATATGAGGAGACTCAGTGACCATTTTCAAACTTGGGGTGCAGCTATCTTTTTCTTTTTTAGATTGAGCAGAAAAAATCTTTTTTAAATCCTATTTTTCCTTCTTAATTTGCTTATTCATTATGTAGAATTAGTTTTTCAAATATGCTTGAAAATGCTCTTTTAATTGTTTCTAGCATTATGCTATGAAGTATTGTTCTTCTATTATTGTTCTATCGTTGTTCATTAACTAGGCAAATTTGAGTTAACCTATCCTCAGGTCTTCAATTAGTAATCTTGAGAGCTTCAATTAAGAATTTTTAAAAGGATAAATGCCCGATTTAGTCCCCATATTTTGAGGTTAGTGCCTATATAATCCATGTATTTTTAAAAATACCTTAAAACACCCTTGCCGTTAAACTATTGATACCCCTGCCGCCATTACTTATTATTCATTTTGGCTTTGTTTTACAATATTACCGTCTTAAAATAATGTTTATTTATTTTTTGGACATTAATAAAAAATTAAAATTACCAATTCAACCCCAAAAAATAAAATAAAAAAAAAAGAAATATATATTAATTTTTGTAGAAGCTCATGTATGTCCAAAAAAATTAATATTGTAAAAAATTTAAATTACCAATTTTTTTGACATTAACAAAAATATTAATATATTAACTCCTCAATGAGTGTTCCACAAAAATTTGTAGATATTCTTTGTTTTTATTTTATTTTTTGGAGCTAAATTGGCAATTTAAATTTTTTCTTTTTATTATTGTTCTAACCAAAGAAAAGAAACATTATTGTTAGCGGGTAATATTGTAAAATCAAGCCAAAAGGTAAAAATTAAAGTAATGGCATGGGTATCAATAGTTTAGTACAGTGATATTCTCGAGGTATTTTAAAATATAGGGACTAAACGGTCTTTTAATCTTTTTTAAAAGAACGTAGTTGTATTTACATTTATGTATAATACACATACACACATGCGTGCATGAATACGCATATTTACAATTTTCCTTATAAAGATTTAACATTTTCCTTAAACTTGGGTCAAGCATGCAAATCCAAAAGCTATCCAAGGGTCAAGCATGCCTAGTTTCCTTAATTCTCATTCCTTGTTAACATTGTTATAGTTCCTTTATTTCTTTTAATTTTATTTATATTATTATTTTTGTTATTGATTTTCCTAATTTACTTTTCAAAATTTTACTCTTCAGACTTACTCCCATGATTTCAAGATGACACTACGTTGAGCAATTGGCCACTTTTGCAAGGTATGTAAGATTTAATGCCCATCTCCTTTTTGCCAATCACTTCCAGAGGCATGTATGCCTCCATTGTGCCTATTTTTCTGAATGTTGATGTGTAAAATTAAAAATTTTGAATTTTGATGTTAAAAATTTTGAGGCAACAACTTAAAATCGATAATTTTGACTGTATACTAATTAATTAATTCTGCGCGTCTTTCCTCTCATAAATTCATCCCAAAATGACCATATGAGAGCATAGGAAAATCACTGTTCATAAAAAAGGAAACCAGCCCATTATCATTGATATTGGAAATTGCGGCCAAGAAAACCAAAAGGAGGCAAAAGATTGAGATGAAAAAAAGGTTTAGAATGAGTATGGTAGGCTGATCA
>JASUUF010000383.1:0-73683 GCA_030449835.1 Clausena lansium
TGTTTACCATTCTTAATTAAGGAGGATGACACCACAAAGGTTGTTAAGGTTGGTTTCATCTCAATTGCGGAGCTTAAAAAGCAGCTGACCACCTTCTTACGGGAGTTTAGCAATGTTTTTGCCTGGTCACATAAAGATATGCTAGGTATAGATGCGAAGGTATCTTTGCCATAGACTCAATGTGGATCTGTATCACAAACTAGTTAGAAAGCCAAAGAAAAGGGGCCTTCCACTGAGAGATGTATGAAGTGATCGTATTAAGGTAAAACTTGGTCACACTATAGATTACAATCAACATTACCAACTTGCTCCTTGAATCAGGTAATTTAAAAGCTTGGACATGTCGTGGAAGGCTAGTAAAGTAACCCTCAAACATAATACGTTTGATACCACTTACTGCCATCGCTCAACCATTAAAGCTTAGCTGGTTGCCGATTTCTTTAGCAGAATTCATGAAATGACTCTGAGAGAGAAGGAGCCTTTGAGGAGCTAAGCAAGAAGGTAACCACCGGCGAACTTGAGGAGTATCAGGATGTTTATGTAGATGGATCTTCAAACTCACGTGAAAGTAGAGCTAGCCTGATTATTGTAAGCCTAGGGGAGTAAAAGGTCCAATATGCATTACAGTTCAGGTTTAGAGCATCCAATAACAAGGCTTAGTATGAGGCAATCATTGTTGCACTAAGGATATGCAAGGCAGTTTGAAGAGTAAAAAAAGAACAGTGAAGCTGAAATCCTGGCCAAGATGGCCTCTTATTGAACTGCTAAAATACCAGAACAGGTGTTAGTAAAGCATATCCATTCACTGTAGGTGCCACTCTTATTAAAAGTGAAAGAGGTAAGCTTCATCTATCTAGAGAAGTCCTGGATGATGGCCATAAAGAAGTTTGTAGAAAGAGGAGAGCTCCCAAATTTGTAAAGACGCAGCTAAAAGGCTGAAATCTAGAGAAACTGACTCTCAATTATCAGTAGACACTTTTGTCACTCTTCCCTATATCTATTATTTTCTTTAAATTATCTGTTTATGAAATTGTGGGCAGGCCATTGTGGGTGCCACACTATTTTCTCATAATGGTTAGTTGTTCTTTTCAATTTCAATAAGTTATTTACATTAAATCAAGAGGTCTACCTCACTCAGGTTAACTCCTGCCATGTCATATAATGATATGAGCTCTCGTTAACAAGAGAAAAATTATCAATGAATGTGCTTATTCTCATTTATAAATGTAGCTACTTTTAAACTTCTTATGACCTGAATGAATGATTTAGATTGATTGAATAAGCTTAACTCCTTGATTGATGATTTCTCCGTTGTCTCATGATTACTTGCACCTAAATGATCTTCATTAACGACTCACCATAATTTAATGCTTTGAAACTTTCATTTAAGTTAATATGGCTGTTAAGAGACTGACTCCTTCAAGCAACTTAAATAAAAGAGCTCCTAGAACACACCTGACCTAATCAAAGAGAAGCTCCAGGACAAAATCAAAGTATAGTCGCCTTAAGACAATGAACAAAAAGTAATGAAAGCTACAATAGTTTAGACAAAAATTTGAAAATACTGTAATTTTGAGGTGGGAATGGAGGTCACAGAGGACCTACACATGAAATCAAACTGCCAAGAGCCTATTAATGGTGCATTTTTATAACTAAATCGCCTACACACACTCCACCGAAACTGATTACAAGCTATTTGGCTAAAAGAACAATGCAAGTAACCACTATGATGGTTAGCTAAGAATGCATAAAGGAGTTAGCCACTAAGTGGGCTAACTAAACAGTGAAAGCAAGGCAATAAGCCTTCAGACCACACCCCAAATAAAGAAATGACAACGTCCCAAATGAGGGAATGACTGCTATATATTATGGGAGACATGCTCCCATGTGTATGACAAAAGGGTTAAGAGAACCCCTAAGAGAGTTCAACTACTCTAGATTCCTGCATGGCATTACTTGAAAAACTCTATATTGCCATTTATATTATACACTGATTTTTCATTTATTTAAATCGCTTAGAAAGTTGAATATCGCCATATGAGTTTTCATCTACTGGGAACTGAGCTCCCACCTTATCTATCAGAGTGATTGAGTTCACCTTGAACAAATGGGTTGAGAGTTCCTTCCCGTAACAACAAATGTTATTTGCCATGCGACAACACACTTGTGAACAGGCACATAGGGCAAACACCCTGGATATGTGTTTAAAGAGCCATGAAGAAAGTTTTAAAGCTCTATCATATTTTTATGAAATGGGTAGAGAACTCTTCCCCCACTGACAATTATTCTCCAATTGGCTGAAAATAAGCAGATGTCCTACTGTAAGATGCAAGCCCCCGTGAACATTTGAGGGAAAGCCTACATAAATTTTTCCATCACTGCCCAAGGAGAACAGCTCTAGAATTTCACAAAACTTAGAAAAAACTACAAATACTACCAATTAAACAACTAAACACCATTACTTACACAAACGTCTTAACCTTAGAAAGATTTCAACCACAAGTCCTTGATTAGTTCACAAGTTCAAACATCCAAAATTAATCAAAAGTAGTTTACCCAAAATAAATGTTGAAATAAAAACCCACACAAAAGGCAGTTAACAGTACCTGAAAATAGAAAAACATAAAAGTTTTTAGATGATATCAAAGAGCATCAATAGCAACAACGACAATAAAGGAGTTAATTCAAGTAGCAAGCTTCTTTATCTTTGGTGGTATACTCCACTGGACCTAGGGGATCAGTGCTTAGAAGAACTTTCTCATTCAGATTTGTGGCATCCTAAGAATCTCTTCTGATACCTCCCTTGGCAGCCCCCTTCTTTATTTATCAGAGGCAATGTGTCCTTTATCACGATAAATTACTTTAAGTAAGGGGCTTTAAAGTTGGGATCTACCTTCCAAATTTCAAACATGGCGAACTTTACAGCCGCCCGAGCATGCTGAACGTTTTGCTCCCAAACTTCCTGAGTGATCCTTCTTTCCAAACTTAGCTCATCCTCTTGCTCTTTCTTTTCAGCTTCCCATTTGCTCCTCTTAGACTCTAGCAAAGAGTTCACCTCCTCCAAGCGCTCCTCCCATCACTTGACAGTACGTAAACGTTATTTTTTTAGTTGAGCCACTTACTCCTCACACTTAGCATGAGTTGAGCGGAGATAGATGATTCCTTGGCCAGGTCATAATTGGCAGTCAACATAAAGGTTGCTTAGGAAAAAGAAAAGAGATTAGCACCCAACAAAAGGGAAATGTGAGTATACCTAATATAAAAAGATGAGGTAAAGCCACATCTTGACATGCTTTGATGGCTCCAGTCACGCTATTTATGAGACTCCACTTACTCATCACAGAACCATTTTCAGGGGTTAGGGGCTCCCCAAGAATTGAATAAATCTCTAAAGATGTGGAGCTATGCCATTAGTGACTGGATCTAACTCCATAACATATAGAGTGGAGGAAAATGGCTCTAGAAGCTTTCGTTTCTTGGATTGAACCATAGTGGTTTTAGGATAATCTTTGGGGCTGGACAACAAGCAGAGCTGGTATTTGGTCATCCATGTAAATAGGAAATCCAATCACTTTTGGACCTCAAGCTTACCAGGCCATCCAAATCCCATTAGGCCAGTCCAGCATTATATGTGAACAAGCATTCAGAACAAGTCTAGGAAAAAAAGAGATTAGTCATTGACTATAAAAAGCTGAATGAATGCCTACGAGATATTATGTACCCTACATCTAGACGAACTCATCTTTTAAAGAAAATAGCATCTGTACAAAAAATATATTCTAAGTTCGATATGAAATCGGGATTTTGGCATATTGATATAAAAGATAAAGATATGCGAAGAAAACAGCATTTGCGGCACCACATGGGCATTAGGAATGGCATGTCATGCCATTTGGGTTGAAGAATGCTCCATCAGAATTTTAGTACATAATGGATGAAGTATACAAACCCATATCAGAGTTCTACTTGGTATACATTGATGATGCCCTAATCTAAAACCATTGTAGGAACCAAGGCTCAAGAAACATATGAAGCAAATAGAGAAGACATCTCTATCGATGCATTGCAATGAAAAGCCCCATAAGTTTGGATGCCATGATTCTAGTACAACATGCTCTTCTAAAAAAATCTCCACAATAGAAAAAAGATATGGAAACCATATAAAGGCTCAAAGCATCGATTTGTGAAAAGACGAAAGTTTCCAAAAAAAATCACGAAAATGATTTATCTATGCAAGAAAGGACATTTTATAAAGCAAAGCAAATCAAAGAAGAAGATTCCTACAAAGTTTCTCTGAGATGATTGAAGATCCGGACATTCGTGATGATCTTTACACATGGTCCGATGAACACCGAAAACTCATTATCGGTATTAGATTTCCAATACCAAGAGTCCGATGCATCTATTGAATCGGATGATGTAAAAGAACTTTGGAAGATGAGCCGTATTTACTCTTTGCTAAGTATCAACCTATCGATCTTACAATGCAATTTGGACCGTGAAGGTAGTTTTCCAAATCTTTAAAAATAAATAAATTGCTCATACAACATTGATCGATCACTTGGAGTGGTCTCATCAATTATCCATGGAAAATGCTTGCGAGAAATTATCATGTCCCTATTGAAGTTAGTTTTGCCGTAGCAAGTGGAGATCAATTCTACATCGGGGCAATTCAATGAGGCTTAACATCACTACCCATCTTCCCAAAAGAGGTTCTTTACGTAATCAAAGCAATTAAAAATTTTCAATTCTTCATCTCTTTCACTCTATTTGTAATTGAAACAGATTACAAATATCTTCAAGGATTACTCAGATGAAAAGAAGGAGAAATATGAGATTTGCAACTCACAAAGTGGTCTGAATCTCCTTCAAGATTCAAATTTGAAGTAAAGCATATCAAATGAGAATCCAAGTTGTTTTATAGGCCATGGTTGTACTAGTAGTACTTCATTATATAGAATGCCTTAAGATTATTGCACGAAAAGCTTTGTTCCCAGAACATGTGCGGCTTATAGGCTTGCGCTTTTTCCCAGATATTTTCTTTTGTCTTTTAAAGTACTCTTGTTGACTTCTCAGTGTCCGCATTCTTTCTTGGTCACTCTCTTCTCCTGTCTTTTAAAACATAGTAATTCTTCTAGGGAGTTCATGTAATTCTAACAGTTGTTTTGCTGTGAGTCGTTCAGATTTTCGGGCTTTTTTGACTTGTTTCTGTAACTCTTGCTTTTGACCTGCTTTCTGATTTCTTCCAATCTTTTATTTTGTTCTAAAGCATTTATATTGTTCCAATTGACTGCCTTTTCAATTAGTCCAAAATCAACAGGATTTGTTTTGTGGACTATCTATCTGATAGCTGCATAATCTTCAAAAACTATTCTGAGTAATTCTTCACCAGTTTCTGAAGTGTTGATCATTCTTATTTGTCCCTAAACAAGTTCTATGAGGCACATGTGGACAAGATTCTTGATGCTTCCCTTTTACTTGAAATGTTTCCAATAGATACAAAGGCATTGTATCTCTAGGAAAATAAACTGATGTCCTCCCCTCCATTAGTCTCTCTACTCATGGAATTTCATGGATCTGCAAGGGTCTATTATTATGTTCATATTCATTTATCCATTTTAGTGGAAAAACCAGTTGGTTTTTTTTTTTTTTAAGTTTTAGGTTGAATCGTTCTTCCTTTACCAGCCGGTAAATTTGGTTATAGGAATGTTTTTGTGACTCTTAAAGAAGCATATAGGTCTAGACTTTATAGGTTATGGTATAGTGAATTGCAAGAGTTGATTCATCTCGGGTTTCATGGTTAATCCATTTAGCTGGATTGGGACTTTTATGGTTTATGAAAAGGTAGGTTTATACAAATCTGTAGGATGAAATTTGGTTTCATCTAGATAATCATATGCCCTTGATTGAGTCCCACTTCTACTGCTTTGAAATCAAAGCTTTTTATGAGCGCTCACAACTCGGCTTATTCACCGTTGACTTTGACATGAGGTTGGCAAAGACCTACTTTTCCAATGCTTTTTGCTTGTTCCCACTAGGACCAAGGGGACTTCAGAGCTGAAAATAAGAGGACAACTATTAGCCATCAAGCAAACAGAGAAGGAAAAGACTCAAAAGAGACAATTGAGGTAAATAAAAGCACTCATTATAGATCTCGACATGCTCGTCGGATAGGAGTGCTCCTCAAATGAGCACGGACTTAAAAAGTCTATCCTCACTCAACACATTTCCCCTTTTATCAAGATGAGCAAGCCTTGTCTTATGGGAAGCCATAAAGTCTTTCATCTCTTTCATAGGACAGTACTTTTTACTCCACATAATATCTACAAAGGTGTAAGGGGAAGTCAAGTCGGTTCTCAAGTGTAAAAGGCAAACCAAAATAGAAAAGAAACGCTAAGGAGGACACTTACTCTTTCGAGTCAAGACTGTCTTGACATGGCTAACTTTACCTCTACACTTTATCGTAGAGCCCCAACCTTCCTCTCTGCTACAAACCGCCCATATCTAAAGCCTTTCTTCAAGACAGGAATAAGAGCTACTAGTTATTGCTCGAGAGTCTTTCGGGGAGTGGTATACTAAATCATAAAAGGGTAGCTTTTTGAACTAGTAAAACCCTCTCGATATCACCTATGGAAACCTTTTCTTTAAACAACTCTCTCTAGTATATAAAACACCCAATGATACTCCTCCAAGCTAGAAGAGTGAGTTGTACTTAGAGGAATATCAAAGCTAACAAGCATTTTTCTAATGAAAGGTTGGAGAAGCAACCTAAGGTCAAAGTGAAACAAATCTATGTAAAAGGTAAACCCGGATTGAGAGGCATCGGCTCTTTCATCCTCATCAAAAATTCTAAGCCTAACGAGGAAAGAATATTGTACTTTTTCATAATAAAGTCCAAATCATTTTGAGATGCTACAAAAAAGGCATCGAAAAAGGGGAATTGCCAGTTGAATCAGGAGAAGAACTCAAGCTTCGAGCTATACCCATCCTCTTAGAGCTATGTCCGTCCTTAAAAGCTTTACCTTTCTTTTTCAATTTCATAAGCGTCTATATTGGTCAGGGGCTGTGATGCTCCTGCTTTCCCCTCCATAACCCTCTCTAGAATCACCATAGACTCCTAGAGCTATTATTATCACTTTCGCTACTCAACTATACCAAGGGGAACCCGAAATCGTGAAGACTCACCACTATTTCTACGCTTCGAGTAATCATTATCTTCGAGAACAAACCACCGGCTTTTCTCTCAATGGCTAATGTAAAATCACCAACAACAAACTCAACACAACCAACAAGGCCATCAAACAAAAAAAGAAGGAAAGAGAGACATAAAAGCAAGAAAGAAAGAGGTCAAACCCAAGTTTAAAGCACCAACAAAGAAGTTGCGGTAACAAAATTACAAAATTGGCCCTGCACCATAATGGATTTCATTCAAAACATGTAGTCACCACATAGAGTGAACCGCATTAAGAAATAGAAAGCGAGAAACTCGGCGAGAGAGTAGCTTTGAAATAACAAGAATAGATCAAAGACTTGAATTTTGAGAAGAAAAAGTCTTAAGCTCAAGCAAAGGTGAGGAAATTTAAAGATAAAGTAAGAAAAGGGAAAAAAGTTGTTTTGTAAAAGTTAAGACCGTACAAAGAAAAGGAATACCGGCACATGTAAGGTAGAGAATTACTCTTACCTAAGTTGTTTTTTATCCGATAGAGGGGAGTTGCGGCTATTGAAAAGGCGGTCGGGGAGAATATGAAAAAGTAGGAAAAATTTTAGGATGTTGATGAAATCTAAGAGCACAGGAGGTCAACACATGTTAGGCATTAAAAGGAGCATGGCTGAAGGCAACAGTGCATGCATCCAGGGAGGCAATAAGCGAGTGCCACGTGGGTTAATTGCTAGGGCATTTAAAACCCACTAACCCACTCTCTAAGTTTTAACGAAAGGCCCACGTGAGGCCACATTACCAAGTTGGGGCCACATTACCATTTTCATCAAACACTCAAACTAAGAGAACACCTCAAACATAACTAGTATCCTCATCATCTCATCCACTATCCTTCATACTATGTTTATTGTTTTAGTCAGATCCTCCTAAAAGTAGGAGAAATTTTCGTTAGGGCACCCAAGATTCACCATAATTCTGAAGCTACCCCTATAGCAAAATATCAACTAGGTCCCTTAATTTTTTCTCCATATTCAAAGGTCGGAAACAACCTTGCCACGTGTCAACTCCCATTAATCTCCTTAGAGCTTCTTATGCTTTAAAAATTTCAACACAAAGAAACTAGGGATATCTTATTTGGGGGGAAATCTGGGTGCAAACACAAACCTATAATCCAATGACACGTGGCAAAATGAGTCAACAAAGTAAAGCTAAATTGTTTGACCAGAGTGTCCAGATAGCTTACAAGGGGCTGGGAGATAAGCTCCTTGAAGAAAAGGGTAATTTTGATAAAATATTTCATATCATAGGGTATTATCGGAAGTCAATAATTTGTCGTCAGGGCCTGCATGTGAATAGCATAGGCTATCATGTGTATAATTGAAAGTATCTCACTCTTGGCTAAATACAAAGAACCAATGGCATTAGAGATTTCTTGGTTGAGTAATGAAATATCGACGTTAGCTACCCTCTGCAGAGCTCCAAAAAGCAGCAGGACCACATTCTAAAAAGGGTGCCACATGCCCCATATTAGAGGTAAAATGGCAGGTATAGGTTTCCCTTGTCTCCAAGCCATGCATGTCACCATTTTAGGACCACAAGCATAATTACCCAAATGTCCTCACCTGAGGGAGGACAGCAAATCTTTGAGTGGCACGTGCACGAAATTGTTTAAACAACCCTCAGGCACACTCCACAAAAGCTCAAGGAACATTCCCAAATACTAACCAACTTTCATTATTCAAAATATTGCCTTCATCTTCTTCCTTAGAGCTTTTTTCATCATTATTGATAGCTTCAAGGTCCATTTGACCTTGAGGCCGCCATTTATCACTCAAAATCTAACTCGAGCGTCCGAGTGTGGTCGTCAGTCTCATCCTCATTTTTATTCCATTTTCTTTCCATTTTCATCAAACACTCAAACTGTGCAGCAAACCTCCTCCATCTTATAAGAGAACACCTCAAACATAACTAGGTAGCCTTATCATCTCATCCACTATCCTTCATACTATGTTTATTGTTTTAGTCAGATCCTCCCAAAATCTGACCAAAACATGGTTGCTCAATTGGGAGTGGGGGTTGAAGTTGGGTAATAGTATATCATTTCTCAATTGGGTCATCTATGATTTTATCGATGGCAAGGGCATAACCATACCACCCCTAAGTGTGAAAATCTTCCTGAAGATGTTATTATTTCCCTTGGCTGATTGCTTTTCTCTTTAGGCAGAGCCCCAAGGATTGAGATTTTGATCACTTGGAAGCCTTCCAATCACGGTTGTATTAAAGTTAATATAGATGGGCTTTCCAAGCTAGGTGCTGCGGCTGCTGGGGAGTTTTTTGAGATAGTTTTAGTTCTTTCTTAGGTGGGTTTTAGTTCTTTCTTGGGTGGTTATAGTGTGCCTTTCAGCCACAACACAACATTTTTTTGCTAAGACTATAATCCTAGCTGTTGAGCTTGGCTTTTCTAGGTTGGGTGAACATATAGTTTAAGACTGATTCCATGGTTGCTCTTCATTTACTTCTTAATCGAACCTTACTCCCTCTATGGACAATTAGAAATTGTTAGTTGAATTGTTATCATTTAGTTAGCTAAATGAACTTTCACATCACTCATTCTTTTAAAGAGACTAATAGTGCGTCAGATTGCTTGATCAATTTCACTCAATCTCAATCTACATTTATTGGTGGGACTCTCTTTCCTTAGAGATTGGTAAATTTCTTTTTAGTGACGCAAATGGCTTTCTTTCCTATCATTTTCACTAGTTTTATTTGTCACTCATTGTTATTTAATTCATTTCTAATTAACTGGCTCAACTTTCTTATTATATTAATTGTTCTTTATTCTAAAGTTATTCGCTCCATCATGAATTTTTATTCCAAAATTTTGGCATGTGATGTGATGGAGCGAGGTAGCACAAGCGAAATTGATAGGGTAGGAAACACTAAATATCATTCTAATACTGGATCAAGCCAACGCCATTAGGTTACAGTCTAATCAAAGCGCGTGATTAGATCTCGTTCTAATCCAAACGACTCAATGAGATTTTTAATAATACGAGAAAGTGAGATTAGATTATGCTCTAATCCAAACGACTCTGAGGATATATTTTGATAGATAATCCAGAGGAAATTATAAAATAGCGGTTTTATTGAATAATTGAAATTGAAGTTACGATAATAAGACATCTCTATTTATAATAGAGTAAACCTACCTCCCTAAATTAACTCAAAAAGCAAACTAAATCATAATTATAATAGAAATCAATGACTATGACACTTACCAACTCTAATTAAAATAGAACATCCTAAAATAACATCCTACACCATTCTCCCCCTCTTAAAAGAAAACTCATCCTCAAGTTTATCTAAAGGATAGAACTTGTAGTGGAGTGTTGTCAATTTTATAAATAAGATTATTAGTGCCCAAGTGTACACAACAAGTAATAAAGTAGTCAGTATTGAGATCGTCTCCATAGGGATTGCTGTTATCAACCTTGCTACAGCAAGGTTATTCAGTGCAATTTGTGAAAGATTAAATAAATTATCTAAATAAAACTTAAACTAAACTTAAAAGATTTATAAACTGAGATTTAAGGAATTAAGCAAACGACAAACACTAAGAAATATTCAATGATTAAAGCGTAGTTGGGGATTTAAACTCACTTAATAACTATTGACTTATTAAACTATGTTAGATCTGGTTGCTACAGCATTGACTAAAGCATTAGGCAGACTCCTCATGTATCCTCATCTGTCGCCTGTTGGATATCTTATACCTAAAAGTGCCACCTAACAGCGACCAATTGCTAAACCACAACTAGATATAGCATTATACGTTCTTGGATCTATTAACCCTACAAGGTGAATCCCTATGTCTAGTTCTTCACTAATTCTAAATTAAACATAGCCCTATTCAAATTGATAATAAATCAATTAAGGAAATTCAAGTTTGAACCACTAAGTCGTCCTTGTTGAGGATCAAACCTAGCTTGTATTTCTAAATTGGCAGTCAACCGAAATAGAAAATTTAATCAAGCACAATCAAAACAAAATGATGCAGCAGATACTAAGCAATAATTATAGAAGTAAAATCATCATTAAGTTCGTCTCTAACTACATATAAATTTAGTTCATACTAAATAGATAAATAAAAGCACAATTCGGTTTAGCCATTAAAAACATCCTCCAAATAAGTAAACAAGAAATAAAAAGACTCAATGAGCTAAATTCCAAAGAGACACTCTTGACAAATTGCGGTCTGCACTAGTTCTCCTCTCTGAATTTCACAATTCTAACCATTGAATTTTTCCTCTTTCTTTGTTTCCTTGTTGTTCAAGAAACGATTGAGTTGTTGGCTACGGATCTCTCCACACTGTTTGTTCACGAAACGCAAGGAATCGATTTTTTAATGCTCACGGCTCTTCTTTTTTTGAGTCATAGTCTCCATTTTATATTATCCTTCCTAGGGTTACTCCTCATTGTGATAGGATTCTCCAACGGATCTATTTTAGTCCTTGTCTCACACGCCAAGGAATCTTTGTGCCATGTCAGCCCTACTTAACCCCTAATCGCTTTGAGTCAACATTGTGTCTATGTGCTATATCCTTGCTGGGCAACCCTGCAACATTTTTCTGCTATAGCCTGAATTATTCCAGTTGCTCCTTAAGTCTTTATTATTCTTTCAATACTGTTAGTTGCAGTAACCATTACTAAAATTTGCACCATTTAATTTCCTACACAAAACATCACAAATGAGAACATATAACAAACTAAAATGCATTAACTTAACAAAAATAAACTTAAACATATACTTATGCATAACCTACCCAAAAGTACTCTCTAAGTAATCATAAATTAAACCTAAAAGTGTTATGATAACTCTCATTTCATAGAGTTATCATGGAGCATCAATGCATCTTGGAGCTTGAACTTGTAGCCTTGCTCATCAATTATGCTTGAAACTCGAAATTCTCCATGCTTCATCTTTTTCTAGATTTTGTTAGTTAATTCTCCATGCCTCGTCTTTTTCTTGATCTTGCTAGTCACTCTGTGAAATGGTGAAGTCTTGTAAGAGCAAACAACTTCTAAGCCTTTTAAGTCTTTTGCCAAATCTCGCTTAGTGTACTCGCCAATTAACTTCGTTTTGTAGCCAAATCTTCTTTAAGAATATTCTTCTTGTCTTTAACATGGATAGGCATAATCATGTCAATAATTGTTAGGGTCTCTTTAACTTGATTTCGTTGCACAAACTCGATCGTACGATTAGGCTCAATGTGGAAACCAAGAGATGGTTGTACTTCTTCTATAAAAATCTTAGATAGATCAATAATATCGATCTTCAACACTTGTCTCGACATCCAAAGAAACATCATGCACATTCGCACACAAATTGTTAGATTGGAATTCTAACATCTCAAGCTAGTCTCATTCCTCAATAATATGCGAACTTAATGATACATCTTCAGGCACTATTATAAAGGCACGCAATTGCTTGATTACGTCAATTCTTTTAAGCACATCATCTAAGCTTCTTTGAAATTTTGTCTTGATTTGCTAATTGATTTGAGTGGCTAAATGAATTGCCTGCTTGTAAATTGTAGATAGTCCCCTCGTAAATCTTGTAATCGTATCCTCTTCGGGTTCATAATAGTATTTGCATCCATAAAATTATTCAAACTCAAAAGCATAATCGTAAAGCGGTCTCGTACCTTGATGTACCAAACAATAACTAAGAGGAATAAATCTCGACCTCAACATTCGCTTCATATGTCTTTGTGAAGTTAAAAAGACCATCGAAAAGTAATCTACGCTTTTGCACTTTGCTCCATTATTCTAAAGCACTCCCTATTAATAGAAAATCGGCTACAAATTTACTTGATCATACTTCGGCAATCTAATCATGTATTCTTGATCAACCTTATCTAACCATGAAAGAAAATATTCGGGATTACAATTTCCATCAAGCTTCCACAACATGATGCCCATTTGAATATTTCAATAAAAAATATAAAGGCAATGGAGAACTGTAAATCATGCTCAACTCTCTGGTTTTGTGGCCGACGTCCGATGGCCGTGGTTGGGATCAGGGGAAGTCGAATCTAGTAGATATGGTGGTGAGGAACAAAATGGTGGCCGGGGGTTTGGCCGAATTCACGGTGGTGGGGGTAGATAAAAGAGGTAAAGCTTACGGGTTTTGAGGCTTGTTTGTCCGATGGTTACAGGTGGTGATTGGTGACGGTGATGGCCAGGTTTTGAGTGGAGCCGCGGGTTTTGGGTGATTTACGGCCGTTCAATCAGCGATTGAAAGCGGCGATGATTGGGGTTTAGTCAGCGTTGGCTGACGAGTTTAGAAGGTAGCGGCGCAGGTGGTGAAGGTGGCCCGGTTTGTGGAGGCGGTGGTGGTGGCGTGACGGCTAAGGATTTGAAATTTTCTAATTTTTTTGTTTTTTTTTGTTTTGATAAGCGGTGATGGGTGATTTAGTGATTTGTGTTGAACAAATATGGTGCCCAGGGAAAGGCTGTGCGACTGGCATAGATCTCTTTGATACTAAATGATGGAGCAAGGTAGCTAAAGCGGAATTCATAGAGTAGGAAATACTAAATATCATTCTAATACTGGACCAAGCCAACGCGATTAGGTTGCGCTCTAATCGAAGCGTGATTAATATTATTCTAATCAAAACGATAAAATGATTTTTTTAATCGCGAAAAAAATAATATTAGATGACGCTCTAATCCAAACGACTCTACAAGAGATATCTTGATAGATAATCCCAGAGGGAATTATAAAAGCGAGTTTTATAGGATAATTGGAATTGAAGTTAAAATAATAAGACATTTCTATTTATAATGGAGTAAACTTATTTTCCTAAGTTAACTTAAAATGGGAAATTAAATCACAATTATAATAGAAATAAAAGACTAAGACACACACTATAATTGACTTTAATTAAAATAGAAAATTGACTATAATTAAAATAGAACATCCTAAAATAACGTCCTACATCATAATGTGTCATTCATTAATTTTTTTTTTTTTTTACAAATTTGAAGTGAATTAATTGTGTTACCTCATCATTAATTGATGAATGCCACATTATTTATGATCAAATTTTTGGTTGTGTAGCACTACTTTTGATAATGACAATTGATTACTAAAATTTTAAAAATGTCAATAAAAATCGCCATGATTTAGAGAAAAAGGAGATTCCATTAAAATTAAATCTCAAAAGGTTAATTTCCACCGAAAGTCATGAACCAAATTCCAAAATATGGTTTATTTGAAGAGTTCAGTTGGTTTTTCATTATATACAGACATGCTGTAATAGTAATCAAAATGGAAAGAAAGCTGTGTGAGTTGTCTTTTTTTTTTAAAATTCTTAGAATTGTGTTGTATTATTAAATTATCACTTATTTGATAATTTTGTACCAAAATTATATGTAAATTGTCAAATTATTCACCAAATATCTATGCAGTTGGTTTAAAAAAAAAAATTGACCCAATACACTAACAATCGTCAAAGAAGAAATTATCAAACAAAATTGGAGAGCAAATTCGTAAATAAATGATATCATTTCATAAAATCCACTATTATCCCAGATAAGCACCAGTTATTTCCCTGCTAAATTTAGTCATCGTCTCCCTTATAAATAGCATGGCCAGCATCCATTCTTCCAATCAAAGCAAATAATAACATAATTTCAAACTCAGCTGGTGTCTTCATTTATAATTCTGAACGAAGCACGCAGATGGAGAAACTTGCACTGAAGTTGGTGGCAATGGTACTGCTGGCGATGATGATCATCGTGCTCAATGTCATGCCTGCTGCCATCAAAGCTGCGCGAGCCGATCGTTTTCATCCGGAGGTGATCTGGCAATGCTGTCCCAGGTTTCCTGATTGTTGCGGCCAATTAAATGAGACACTGAAACCATGAAATTTGACTCTATAAAACAAGAATCATGCATACATGTTCTTATTAATATTCGAAAAGTTTAATTCTATAACTAAAAAAAAAAACTCATGAATAAAATCAATTTTATACTTTAGAAATCTACTGCTTGCTTACTAAACCATTGTGTGTGTACGTCCGGCGTTTTTTATTTATTTATTTATTTTATACTCTAGTTTAACTAAGAATTAAGTAATCCGGTGTGGTGAAAATTTTATGTGGACACGCATTTTACTGGGTGGTATAATATTTTATAACACCTTAAAATATTTTATAATGCCCTAAAAAAATTTTCTAAATTATAAAATTATACGTTCGCAAGAAAATTTGTGCAGATGTCCGTACTCGTGAATAATCTTATATTGTATGTGTGTGAGTATAATCATTGTCTAGTGAGTACATCCTCACTTTGTAAAAGTAAGAATGTTATTAACAAACAAAAAAGATATTTTTTCAATGTTAAAAGGAATTTAGATCTATTTTGAATAGATGTATGTAAAATTAAAACCTTAGAATCAATTAATTAATGACTAAATTAATTAAATTATTTAGTAGAGCAAAGCCTAAGATAATCTCAAATATAATTAACCTTACTATATCAAAAACACAATTAATTAAACTAAATTAATTTTCGAAAAACATTGTTCATAGTTCTTTTGTTTGCAAATCTTTGTTCACGATTCTTGTTCATCCGCATCCAAAACATTAATTTTCCAAAAACAATAAATTACAGAAATTAAAAGACAGAGATTTTTACGTGGTTCGGATGAATCAATCCTACATCCACGAGGCCAGGCCTAGATGAAAAGAAATTTACTAAGTTGAGATGTTACAACCTATGAATTTACCAAACTTAAGACTCTCACTTATAATTTATCACCATATAGCTTACTCAACCTTATACTGAATGTGCTTCTCTTGAATAACTACTACCCCTCTTGATCCGCGATCCTCAAGGCACTTTGCAAAGTGATTAATAGCAATTATTCAATTCCTCAATGTCTAGTGATCCAAGATCTACATAAACTCTCCGTAGAGATGAACAAAAATAGTCTCGTTACAAGACTTTGAATATAGAAGACAATATAAATAAATCAACACAACTTTATGTGCCAAATCCAGCTTCTCCGCTTTATGCTTTGTGTTGTGCGTACATTCAATTGTGAAACACCTCTCTTTATATAGGCACTAGGGTTCCACAAAATCACAAGTCTTAAATGACTTAGATTCTTTTCAAATAAGAGTTTATTTCCTCTTTTAATTCCTATGAATTTGAATAGGAATAAATCTTATATTCTTGCTTTGTCTCCCAAGAAATATCTAGAGCATTAATAAACTTCCTGTTTGAACTAACTTCTTGATCTAAATAAATCTTATGCCCCTATTATAGAATCTCGCCATTAATCAACTTGCTAAATTAGACGCCTAATTAAACTAAGAAACAAATATTCCTAATAAATTAGAATCGCACTAAATTATGGAATTAATAAATTAATCAATATTACAAGATATGCAATAAATAACATTCTAATTTAACTAGACTTGCCATAAAATACCAACTCAATAAATAATGGACTTAACAAATGTATTAAAATATGTATTTTTTTTATTAGTGACATTAAAGTAAGGATGTCCTCACTAGAGAAAGACTATATATATATATATATATATATATATAGATAGTTTTCAATTCGGAAATCTTGGACTTTAGCCAGATAACTTCGAGATTACGACAATTGAGAGTGAAGGGGTCGGAATCCTGAAAAGTGTTGAGTGTAATAACATTGAATTTTATTTAGTTAGTCTTGATGGTTGTATTTTTTTTATGTTATTTGCAGAGTTTTTAATGTTCACTTTGAATTGTGTGTAGTTGTGCACTAGTGTTATTCTCCACTTTTATTTTATTTATATAATTATTTGATATATTCGTTTTGAAGATTTTGATTCCTAACCAAAATCTTCATCATAACTTCTATTAATATTCTCACACACACACACACACATGTTAGTCCATCTTTCACCTAACAAAAAAAGGATATATATATATATATATATACTATATCCGCATTAATATATATATTAGTTCATATTTCACTTAATAGAGTTAATTTTTAATGTTATTAAACTGCACAAACTTTAAAGTATATTGAAAATAAACTCTATTAAACCGTATGATTTAACGGCGTATTCGCATTAAAAAAAATGAGGACATCAAGATTTTTGAGTATGATTTATATATATATATATATAATCATACGGCTTAATAGAGTTTGTTTTCAATATACTTTAAAATTATGCGGTTTAATAACATTAAAAATTAACTCTATTAAGTAAAATATGGACTAATATATATATAATTCCATCTTTCCCCTAACATAAAAAAGGACTAACAAAAACTGTATTCGGTTAAGTGGAACATTTTTATTCATGAATTTTTAAGTTGACTTTCAAGACGCAATACTTTGCGTTATTGGTTAGTTACTCTAATTAATTCAAATCTCATGTTCATGAAAATTCTTAAGTATGTAGGAAACTTTTTATTCATGAATTTTTAAGTTGATTTTCAAGAATGCGATATGGACTTTGCGTTATTCATTGGTTACTCTAATTAATTCAAATATAATGTTCATGAAAGTTCTTAAGTAGGTAGAAAACTTTTTATTCATGAATTTTGATGTTGATTTTCAAGACGGGCTTTGCGTTATTGGTTAGTTACTCTAATGAATTCAAATCTCATGTTCATGAAAATTCTTAAGTAGATAGGAAAAACTCAAAATTCACATCTTTTGTTGAATAAAGATGGTAAACGGCCATGCCGACCCATAAGCCCATACGTACAGCCTGTGTCCGTACAGTAAAATGACACGGCATGACCTATTAATGGGCCATGTTGGGGCCAAGCGTTTTGACCTATTGACCGTGCTTGGACAAGGCACGGTAACGGGCATGGCACAATCATATCAGCCTATGGGTCCACACTAATTTTTTTTCAAAATACTTTTTCTTAATTTCTTATTTTATTTTGTTATAAAAAAATAAAATACAAATTTAAAACTTTGAAGTTCAAACTTTAAAAATTAAATTTGAAAATTTACATTGTATGCTAAATTTTTTATTTCACGTTTATTTCTTTAAAATTAGTGACGTACTCATATAGTTACATTGATAAATGTATTAAGTGAGGTCATCTAAATTTAATTAAATGATTCAAATAATATTAATAACTAAAACTTTCAATGAATAAATAGAAATGTTACTCAATTAAATTAAAATAAACATTGTTTCGGAGATAAACAAAATAAAATTATTTTTATAAAATAGAAAGCTACAAATTATAAATAAAATTAAATATGGTTTAATTTGTATAATTATAATTTACAGCACATCCCATCTAGATTAGCAACCACTGAATTATTTTTCATTTACATATTACAACCATTTTAAACACTAAAAGCATTCGTAAAATTTAATCTTCAATTATCATTGTCATCATCACCGTCATCATCATCATCATTGTCGTCATATCATTAACTTCAACATATATCATCAACTTCAACATAAAAATCATCATTTGTTATAAAATACATGAATAGATAGAATAGATTAACGTACCTTATTACGTAACTCAGGTAGATAAAATTTTATACTAATGGAGACACTTGAAACAAGTATTTCACAATGAGCTTATAACAATTATATTATAAGCTCTTTGTTTTCATTAATTTTTCAACTTACATACATTAACATATAATACACATATTTATAGGCTAATTAAAGGGAGAAGGGTTGTTAATTTTTCAATGTGGGATTCCCCACCAAAATGAGAATTCAAACATTTACAACACTCCCCCTTTTGGATTCACCATTTTGTTGCATACATGTATTGGATGTGCTTAATACTGCCTCGTTAAAACCTTGCCAGTAAAACCCAGGGGGACAAAACTTGGTCGAAGGAAAAAGAGTATAGTGCACATTTGTCAAATATAGCTGCAAAAACCTTTATCTTCAAAATATGCTCCCCCTGATGAAGTATTTCATCAAATGGCTTGTGTCAATTTGCTGAGTCGACGCATGCCAATATTATGGCCTAATTTCTCAAACGTTGATGTGGGCAAAGCTTTAGTGAAAAGATCAGCAAAATTATCAGTGGAGCGAATCTGCTTGACATCAATTTTCTTGTCTTGCTGTAGCTCATGAGTGTAGAAAAACTTTGGTGAGATGTGCTTAGTTCTATCTCCCTTGATGTATCCTCCTCTAATTTGAGCAATACAAGCAGCATTATCTTCATAGATAATCGTTGGAATATCTATTGCGGAGGTCAAATTGCACGTGCTCTAAATATGATGAATAACAGACCTCAACCAAACACACTCTCTACTTGCCTCATGCAGTGCAAGGATCTCCGAATGATTAGAAGGGGTGGCAACAAAAGTTTGCTTTGTAGATCGCCATGAAATTGCAGTACCATTATAAGTAAAAACATAACCTATTTGTGAACGAGCCTTGTGGGGATCAGACAGATAGCCAGCGTCAGCGTATCCAACAAGACAGGGATTATGTGTTGGTTCATTTGAATAGAATAATTCCAAATCAGTTGCTCTACGGAGATATCGAAAGATATGCTTGATGCCATTCCAATGTCGTCTTGTTGGTGCTGAGCTATACCTTGCTAACAGGTTCACCGCGAATGCGATGTCTGGTCTAGTGCATTGAGCTAAATACAATAACGCATTTATTGCATTCAGATACGGTACGTCTGGACCAAGTGTTTCTTCATCATCATCTTTGGGCCTGAATGGATCTTTTTTAGGATCAAGAGATCGTACAATCATGGGGGTACTTAAAGGATATGCCTTATCTATATTAAATCTTTTCAAGATTTTCTCAACATATGCAGACTGGTGGATAAGTATCACATTTACCTTATGCTCGATCTGCAGGCCAAGGCAATATTTAGTTTTTCCCAAGTCTTTCATCTCAAATTCTTTTTTCAAATATTCAGCAGTCTTGAGGAGCTCTTCAGGAGTTCCTATCAAATTCATATCATCAACATAAACTGCTATAATTGCAAATCCGGATTCGAATTTTCTGATAAACACGCATGGACAAACAGGATCATTTTTGTATCCTTCTTTAATCAAATATCCACTCAAACAATTGTACCACATGCGTCCTGATTGTTTCAACCCATATAATGATCGTTGTAACTTGATCGAACATAAGTTACGATCTTTTACCTTTAATGCTTCAGGCATTTTGAATCCTTCAGGGACTCTCATAAAAATATCAGTGTCAAGTGACCCATATAAGTACGCAGTTACTACATCCATTAGTCGCATGTCTAGTCTTTCGTAGATCGCTAAAGCGATCAAGAATCGAAACGTAATGGTATCCATCCTTTGGAGAATATGTATCCTCATAATTAATACCAGGTCTCTCGTGAGAAACCTTGTGCGACTAGTCGTGCTTTGTATCTAGTGATTTCGTTATGCTCATTATGTTTTCGTACAAATACCCATTTATATCCAACGGGTTTGACATCTTCGGTGTATCGGACTACCAGTCCAAATACTTGGCATTTGGCCAAAGAGTTCAATTCTGCTTGAATTGCTTCTTTCCATTAAGGCCAATCGTG
Organism: Clausena lansium; assembly: GCA_030449835.1. NCBI lineage: Eukaryota > Viridiplantae > Streptophyta > Magnoliopsida > Sapindales > Rutaceae > Clausena > Clausena lansium. The sequence goes on from JASUUF010000383.1 coordinate 20,742, forward strand.
CCTTTGTCTACACTCATCGACAGTTTGAGGCTCAAACTCATTTGCAATTTCAGTAGCTACTGTAATAGAAAATACATTGTCGATGATGATTTTATTACGGTCTCACATTTCATTCGTATAAGTAAAATTTGTAGACTTTTCTTTATTTCTAAAATCTTGTGCCTTTTTAGGGGCTATTGTCTCTACAGGGACTTCCGTCGCTTCAGGGACATGTGTCTCTTCAGGGACTATCTGTTCTTCTGGAACTGATAATTCAATTAATGTGGGAACACCCAATGCTCGAGCTTCATTTTCAACAGGATCCTGATTTTTCGTTTTCCTCTTCCAGAGAATAGTATCTTTAGAACCAAGTGGTCTACCACGCTTCTGGCGTGCAATACATAACTCATTAGCTGCCTTTACACTTGACTGTTCAGCAGGAACAATCACCCGGGCTGGTGTATTAGCAACAGGTATATATGACTTGGTTACTTTTGACGCATCTACAAATGCATCTGGTAATTGATTTGCAATCTATTGCAAATGTACTATCCTTCGCACTTCATTCTCACTTTGATTAGTACGAGGATCTAAGTGAGACATAGTGGGGACTTTCCAAATTAACTCATGCTTTACTTCAGGAGCCTTTTCTCCCCCTAATGATGGAAAAACTGTCTCTTCAAAATGACAATCTGTAAAACGTGCAGTGAAAAGATCACCCGTCAGGGGTTCTAAATACCTGATAATAGAAGGTGAGTTAAAACCAACATATATTCCCAAACGTCGTTGAGATCCCATCTTTGTGTGTTGAGGAGGTGGTATGGGCACAAACACAACATAACCAAAAGTGCGTAGATAGGAAATATCAGGCTGATGACCAAGTACAAGTTGGGATGGAGAATATTGATGATAAGCAGTGGGCCTGAGATGAATTAATGCTGCAGCATGCAGAACAGCATGGCCCCACATAGATAATGGTAGCTTTGTGCACATGAGCAAAGTCCTTGCAATTATTTACAATCGCTTAATCAATGATTCTGCCAACCCATTTTGTGTATGTACATAAGGAACCAGATATTCAACATTGATTCCCACTGATGTACAACAGTCGTAAAAAATCTTAGATGTAAATTCACCAGCATTGTCTACACGTATGGTTTTGATTGGATGGTCTGGAAATTGTGCTCTTAATCTTATAATTTAGGCCAATAATTTCGCAAAAGCAACATTGCGTGTGGATAGTAAACATACATGCGACCATCATGCAGATGCATCAATCAAAACCATAAAGTAGCGAAATGGTCCACTAGGTGGATGAATTGGTCCACAAATATCTCCTTGAATCCTTTGTAAAAAGGATGGAGATTTAATATCAACCTTTGATGGGGATGGCTTAATCACAAATTTTCCCTGTGAGCAAGCATTGCAAACAATTTCGTTTGATGAAAGAATCTTCTGGTTCTTTAGTGGATGTCCATGAGAATTCTCAATTATTCTACGCATCATTGTAGATCCTAGATGTCCAAGACGATCATGCCATAGTATAAATAATTTTGGATCTATGAACTTCTGGTTCATTACTTCGCATGGCTTTCTATGGCATTTATGATTGTGTAATACAATCCAGGATGAGAAAATCTGGGAGTTTCTCTAAAATGTATTTCTTTCCTGAGACGTTTTTAGTAATGCACAGATACTCTATATTATTCTCATTTAATGTCTCAATATGATATCTATTTCGGCGGATATCACTAAAACTCAGCAGATTTCTTCTGGATCTTGCTGAAAAAAAAGCTTTCTCAATTATTAATTTTGTTCCACTTGCTAACGGGATTATAGCTCTTCAGAGCCTTCTATCGAGTCTGCAAGACCCGGATATAGTGTCTACCTTTCCTTCAAATTCTTTTATCTCCAAGAAATACTTCGGTCTTGAGGAATAGTGTGTGTGGTTGCACTATCGGTCAAACATACATCCCCGATTTTCGCTCCCAAAAAAGATAATTTATTTCTAAAATCCATAACCTTATAAAAGTTTAAATACATGCATATTATAAGATGTAGAAAAAAAAAAAAAACAAAAGGTAACACTAGTTTAGGATAATATAAGTCCAGTCACAAGATTATAAAATCTATTACAACATAATACAAGCATGATTATGATAACTTAATCCATATTCTCACTCCTATTTCCAGTCAAGAAGTCACTAGCATCGATGTGAGTACTCAGATCAACAGGATCAGAATCATTAACCAAATTGATTTCAATCTTCCCTTTGCCCTTCCTGGATGCTTGGTAAAGATCTACCAGATGTTTGTCCGCACGACAGGTACGCGACCAATGTCCTTTTCCTCCACATCGATAACATATATTGTCATTGTCTCTCTTAGGAGATTCACGTCTGAAGTCTTTCTTTTCTGGACTTTTATCGTCTTGTCTTTTATAGACATTCCACTTACGGTGACGTCTATTGTTGTTGTTTCGATGTCCCAGTGTCTATGACCATCATGAGGATAATACCACGACCACGTCTTCCTCTTCTATTGTGTCTATAACTATTATGAGCACTTGCATTTGCTTCAGGAAATGCTTGGGAACCAGTTGGTCGCATCTCATGATTTTTCAAAAGTAGCTCATTATTTTGTTCAGCCACTAAGAGACTGGATATTAATTTCGAATATTTCGTGTATCGACGCTCTCGATCTCGTTTCTTTGCGAGAACGATTTGATGCATGGAAGGTCGAGAGCGTCTTTTCTGGCATAGCATTCTCACTAATTTCCACACCACACAATTTCAGCTGTGAGGTGATACGATATAATTCAAAATTATAGTCATGCACTTTGGTGAAATCTTGTAGCCTCAATTGCGACCATTCATACTCAACTCCTGGGAGGAATATATCTTTCTGATGGTCATATCTCTCTTTCAGATTCTTTCATAGAACTAATGGATCTTCCTTAGTTAGATATTGTGCCTTCAGGCTCTCGTGTAAATGATGTCTGAGGAAAATCATTGCTTTTGCCTTATCTTGCCTTGATGCATTATTGCTTGCCTTTATGGTATCTTCTAGATTCATGGCTTGCAGATGCATCTTAACATCGAGGGCCCAGGTTAGATAGTTTCTTCCGGAAACTTCTAGGGCGGGAATTTACAGATTTGTAAGGTTCGACATTTTCAGAGTACCTTATTATAAAGTAGAGGAAATCTATCAATTACTTTATAGTAGTTTAGAACTTCAGGTTCATACTACCATTTATGCAAGCAATAATCTATATGTCATGCTTATCATGTGAAAAGATTAAGCATACTTCGTAAATATCTATTGTCTAACAATAATCAGATCTAATATGTAAATCTAACATATGACAAAGCAACCATAACAAGCATGCTTACAAATAAGACTTAAACTATTCATACGAAGGAAGCTATCGTGCTGATAACGTGTTATAAAATACATGAATAGATAGAATAGATTAACGTACCTTATTACGTAACCCAATAGATAAAATTTTATACTAATGGAGACACTTGAAACAAGTACCTCACAATGAACTAATAACAATTATATTATAAACTCTTTATTTTCATTAATTTTTCAACTTACATACATTAACATATAGTACACATATTTATAGGCTAATCAAAGGGAGAGGGGTTGTTAATTTTTCAATGTGGGATTCCCCACCAAAATGAGAATTCAAACATTTACAACATCATCAACGTTTTTATTAATGAATGATATGATGTTTTTCTACTCTTATTAAGGTTATGGTATATTTTTAATTCTTATTTGTTCTATTAAAAGAAATAAATATATTTTAAAATAATGAATTAATTAACAGCACTATAACATATATATATATATATATATATATATATATATATATATATATATATATATATATATATATATATATATATATATATATATATATATATATATATATATATATATAGTCCTGATACGGTATGAGATTTTAAAGTGCGGAAAAGTCTGGAAAAATATTAAAACCGCGGAGTTTAAAGCTTAAAACTTAAAGCGCTTAAACCACACAGTTTTAAAGCTTTCCTGCACTTTAAAATTCCAGATTGTTTATATATATATATGCTTTCTTGACAATTAAATTTGTTTAGCCAAATGAATGTGAGCAATTTAACTTTCTACTTGAACGAATTTTCAAGACTTAAATAAAAATGAATTTTTTAATTAAAATTGAAATTAACAAGCGGGGCCCAACACGGCCCACAAGGCACAATGACTGGCACGATTCATGGCCTTGTGTGCCATGCCTATGGGTTGTGTTGGGCAAAATATACTATTGTTTTGTTTAGGGGTTGGGCAAAATTAGGTTTTGATAAACCCATTCGGATTTTGGGTTGATCAGATTGGACAAGAATTCATCCAATTCAATCCAATCTGATTCAATCATGTTCGGATTGGGTTAACAAATCGGGTTGAATTCAGATTGGATGAGGTTCGGATTAGAAAAAGAAATCTATTAAAAAAATTGAAATCTGTTATAAAATAAATAAATAGATAGAATAGATTAGCGTACCTTATTACGTAACCCAAGTAGATAAAATTTTATACTAATGGAGACACTTGAAACAAGTACCTCACAATGAGCTTATAACAATTATATTATAAACTCTTTTGTTTTCATTAATTTTCAACTTACATATATTAACATATAATACACATATTTATAGGCTAATCAAAGGGAGAGGGGTTGTCAAATTTTCAATGTGGGATTCCCCACCAAAATGAGAATTCAAACATTTACAACACTCCCCCTTTTGGATTCATCATTTTGTTGCATACATGTATTGGATGTGCTTAATCTTCGCCTCGTTAAAACCTTGCCGTAAAACCCGGGGGACAAAACCTGGTCGAAGGAAAAGAGTACAGTGCACATTTGTCAAATATAGCAGCAAAAAACCTTTATCTTCAAAATATGCTCCCCTGGATGAAGTATTTCATCAAATGGCTTATGTCAATTTCTTTGAGTCGACGCATGCCAATATTATGGACTAATTTTTCAAACGTTGATGTGGGCAAAGCTTTAGTGAAAAGATCAGCAAAATTATCGATTGGAGCGAATCGTTTGACATCAATTTTCTTGTCTTCTTTGTAGCTCATGGGTGTAGAAAAACTTTGGTGAGATGTGCTTAGTTCTATCTCCCTTAATGTATCCTCCTCTAATTTGAGCAATACAAGCGACATTATCTTCATAGATAATTGTTGGAATATCTATTACGGAGGTCAAATTGCACGTGCTACGAATATGATGAATAATAGACCTCAACCAAACACATTCTCTCGCTTGCCTCATGTAGTGCAAGGATCTCTCGAATGATTAGAAGAGGTGGCAACAAAAGTTTGCTTTGTAGATCGCCATGAAATTGCAGTACCATTATAAGTAAAAACATAACTTTGTTTGTGAACGAGCCTTGTGGGGATCGGACGAGATAGCCGACGTCAAGATATCTAATAAGACAGGGATTATGTGTTAGTTCATTTGAATAGAATAATCCCAAATCGGTTGCTCCACGGAGATATCGAAAGATATGCTTGATGCCATTCCAATGTCGTCTTGTTGGTCTTTGAGCTATACCTCGCTAATGGGTTTACCGCGAATGCGATGTCTGGTCTAGTGCATTGAGCTAAATACAATAATGCACCTATTGCATTCGGATACGGTACTTTACGGACCAAGTGTTTCTTCATCATCATCTGGGGGCTGAATGGATCCTTTTTAGGATCAAGAGATCGTACAATCATGGGAGTACTTAAAGGATATGCCTTATCTATATTAAATTTTTCAAGATTTTCTCAACATATACGCAGATTGGTGGATAAGTATCCCATTTATCTTATGCTCGATCTCCGCAGCCGAGGCGATATTTAGTTTTTCCCAAGTCTTTCATCTCAAATTCCTTTTTCAAATATTCAGCGATCTTGAGGAGCTCTTCGGGAGTTCCTATCAAATTCATATCATCAACATAAACTCGCTATAATTGCAAATCCGGATTGATTTTCCGATGAATACGCATGGACAAACAGGATCATTTTTGTATCCTTCTTTAATCAAATACTCACTCAAACGATTGTACCACATGCGTCACGATTGTTTCAACCCATATAATGATCGTTGCAACTTGATCGAACATAAGTTACGATCTTTTACTTTTAATGCTTCGAGGCATTTTGAATCCTTCGGGGACTCTCATAAAAATATCGGTGTCAAGTGACCCATATAAGTACGTGATCCACTACATCCATTAGGCGCATGTCTAGTCTTTCGAGAGGCCGCTAAACCGATCAAGAATCGAAACGTAATGGTATCCATCAACTGGAGAATATGTATCCTCATAATCAATACCGAGTCTCTCGTGAGAAACCTTGTGCGACTAGTCGTGCTTTGTATCTAGTGATTTCATTATGCTCATTACGTTTTCGTACAAATACCCATTTATATCCAACGGGTTTGACATCTTCTCGGTGTGCGGACTACGAGTCCAAATACTTGGCGTTTGGCCAAAGAATTCAATTACGCTTGAATTGCTTCTTTCCATTGGGGCCAATCATGTCTTTGTCTACACTCATCGACAGTTTGAGGCTCAAACTCTTTTGTAATTTCGGTAGCTACGTAAAAGAAAATATATTGTCGATGATGATTTTATTACGGTCCCACATTTCATTCGTATAAGTAAAATTTGTAGACTTTTCTTTATTTCTAAAATCTTGTGCCTCTTCGGGGGCTATTGTCTCTACTGGGGACTTTCGTCGCTTCGGGGACATGTGTCTCTTCGGGGACTATCTCGTTCTTCCAGGAACCGATAATTCAATTAATGTGGGAATACCTAATGCTCGAGCTTCATTTTCAACGGGATCCCGATTTTTCGTTTTCCTCTTGGGGAATAGTATCTTTACAACCAAGTGGTCTACCACGCTTCACGGCGTACGATACATAACTCATTGTTTGCCTTTGCACTTGACTTGATCGTTCGACAGAACAATCACCGGGCTGGTGTATTAGCGAGCGGTATATATGACTTGGTTACCTTTGACGCATCTACAAATGCATACGGTAATTGATTTGCAATCTGTTGCAAATGTACTATCCTTCGCACTTCATTCTCACTTTGATTAGTACGAGGATCTAAGTGAGACATAGTGGGAACTTTCCAAATTAACTCATGCCTTACTTCGGGAGGCTTCTCTCCCCTAATGATGGGAAAAACTGTCTCATCAAAATGACAATCAGAAACGTGCGGTGAAAAGATCACCCGTCGGGGGTTCTAAATACCGATAATAGAAGGTGAGTTAAAACCAACATATATTCCCAAACGTCGTTGAGATCCCATCTTTGTGCGTTGAGGAGGTGGTATGGGCACAAACACAAAGACAACCAAAGGTGCGTAGATAGGAAATATCAGTGATGACCAAGTACAAGTTGGGATGGAGAATATTGATGATAAGCGGTGGGCCCGAGACGAATCAATCTTTGCGGCATGCAAAACAAACATGGCCCCAAATAGATAATGGTAACTTTGTGCGCATGAGCAAGTTCCGAGCAATTATTTGTAATCGCTTAATCAATGATTACGCCAACCCATTTTGTGTATGTACATAAAGAACCGGATATTCAACATCGATTCCCACTGATGTACAGTAGTCGTCAAAAGTCTTAGATGTAAATTCACCGGCATTGTCTACACGTATGGTTTTGATTGGATGGTCTGGAAATTGTGCTCTTAATCTTATAATTTGGGCCAATAATCTCGCAAAAGCAACATTGCGTGTAGATAGTAAACATACATGCGACCATCGTGCGGATGCATCAATCAAAACCATAAAGTAGCGAAATGGTCCACTAGGTGGATGAATTGGTCCACAAATATCTCCTTGAATCCTTTGTAAAAAGGATGGAGATTCAATATCAACCTTTGATGGGGATGGCCTAATCACAATTTTTCCTGTGTGAGCAAGCGGTGCAAACAATTTCATTTTATGAAAGAATCTTCTCGGTTCTTTAGTGGATGTCCATGAGAATTCTCAATTATTCTACGCATCATCGTAGATCCTGGATGTCCAAGACGATCATGCCATAGCATAAATAATTTTGGATCTATGAACTTCTCGGTTCATTCTTTGCATGGCTTTCTATGGCATTTATGATTGTGTAATATAATCCGGATGAGAAAGTTGGGAGTTTCTCTAAAATGTATTTCTTTCCCGAGACATTTTTAGTAATGCTCGGATACTCTATATTATTCTCATTTAATGTCTCAATATGATATCCATTTCGGCGGATATCACTAAAACTCAATGATTTCTTCCGGATCTTGCCGAAAATAAAGCTTTCTCAATTATCAATTTTGTTCCACTTGCTAACGGGATTATAGCTCTTCCGAGCCTTCTATCAGTGCGGGACCGGATATAGTGTTTACCTTTCCTTCAAATTCTTTTATCTCTAAGAAATACTTCGGTCTTGAAGAATAGTGTGTGTGGTTGCACTATCGCCCAAACATACATCCCCGTTTCGCTCCCAAAACAGATAATTTATTTCTAAAATCCATAACCTTATAAAAGTTTAAATACATGCATATTATAAGATGTAGAAAAACACAAAAGGTAACACTAGTTTAGGATAATATAAGTCTAGTCACAAAATTATAAAAATCTATTACAACATAATACAAGCATGATTATGATAACTTAATCAATATTCTCACTCCTATTTCCAATCAAGAAGTCACTAGCATCGAGGTGGGTACTCAGATCAATAGGATCAGAATCATTAACCAAATTGGTTTCAATCTTCCCTTTACCCTTCCTGGATGCTTGGTAGAGATCTACCAGATGTTTTTCCGTACGATGTGTACGCGACCAATGTCCTTTTCCTCCACATCGATAACATATATTGTCATTGTCTTTCTTAGGAGATTCACGTCGACATCTTTCTTTTTCGGGCTTTTATCGTCTTGTCTTTTATAGACATTCCACTTCAGTGGCGTCTATTGTTGTTGTTTCGATGTCCGAGTGTCTATGACCATCATGAGGATAATAACCACGACCACGTCTTCCTCTTCTATTGCGTCTATAACTATTATGAGCATTTGCATTTGCTTCAGAAATGCTTGAGAACCCGATTGGTCGCATCTCATGATTTTTCAAAAGCGACTCATTATTTTGTTCGGCCCACTAAGAGACCGGATATTAATTACGAATATTTCGTGTATCGACGCTCTCGATATCGTTGTTTCGCTGTGAGACTGAGACTTGATGCATGGAAGGTCGAGAGCGTCTTTTCTAGCATAGCATTCTCGCTAATTTCCACACCACACAATTTCATTTGTGAGGTGATACGATATAATTCGAGAATTATAATCATGCACTTTGGTGAAATCTTGTAGTCTCAATTGCGACCATTCATACTCGGCTCGTGGGAGGAATATATCCTTCTGATGGTCATATCTCTCTTTCAGATTCTTCCATAGAACTAATGGATCTTCCTCAGTTAGGTATTGAGTCTTCAGGCTCTCCTGTAAATGATGTCTGAGGAAAATCATTGCTTTTGCCTTATCTTGCCTTGATGCATTATTCCTTGCCTTTATGGTCTCTTCTAGATTCATGGCTTGTAGATGCATCTTAACATCCAGGGCCCAGAGTTAGATAGTTTCTTCCGGAACCTTCTAGGGCGGGAATTTGCAGATTTGTAAGGTTTCGACATTTCAGTAGTACCTTATTATAAAGTAGAGGAAATTTATCAATTACTTTATAGTAGTTAGAACTTCAGGTTCATACTACCATTTATGCGAGCAAGAAACTATATGACAAGCATATCATGTCAAAAGATTAAGTATACTTCGAAAATATCTATTGCCTAACAATAATTAGATCGAATATGTACATCTAACAGAGGACAAAGCAACCATAACAAGCAAGCTTACAAACAAGACCGCAACTATTCATACGAAAGAAGCTATCGTGCGATAACGTGTTATAAAATAAATAAATAGATAGAATAGATTAGCGTACCTTATTACGTAACCCGGTAGATAAAATTTTATACTAATGGAGACACTTTAAACAAGTACCTCACAATGATCTTATAACAATTATATTATAAACTCTTTTGTTTTCATTAATTTTCAACTTACATATATTAACATATAATACACATATTTATAGGCTAATCAAAGGGAGAGGGGTTGTCAAATTTTCAATGTGGGATTCCCCACCAAAATGAGAATTCAAACATTTACAACAAAATCAATTCTTAACAATTAACAAAAGAAATCAATACACGAATTTTCTTGATTTTGTTATTAACATTTAACAATATATATTATTAACAATTAACAATTTAACATATCATATATAATATATTATTTCTATATACCATCAAAACTTCAAAGGGAAATTTCGAGATGCCGGGTTCGAATGGAGCTTAGAGTTGGAGGAACTTGGTGATGGTGGAGGCGTGGAGAGGCAGATTCAATCGCGGTGCGGCAACCGGTCGGCATCGGCGGTGATTGCGGGGTGGGCAAAATCGGGTGTCACTTGCTTTTAGGATGTTTGTGTGTTTCTTGAATGAGTAAATATGATGTCTCGTGTGTTTTTTTGAATGTGAAACTATGAGGCATGAAGAAGACTGTTTCTGGGTGTGTTTCTTGAATCTTCAATTGTGAGGCTATGTGTGTTACTATGTTTCTTGAAGAGAAACAGAGAAAGAATCAAAGAAATACATGTGCGGGGTGTGTGACTACGTGTGTTTCACTTATTCATTTTTTTATTTGATTTCAATTTTTTTAAGCTAATCCGATCAGTTTTTTGGAGCAGTTAGGTTTCCGATCATGATCCGATCGGTTTGGAAAATTCCATTTGATCGGATTGTTCACACAACTGCTCCGATCCTAACTTGATTTTTTTAGATCGAATCGGATTGATTCAGATCGGATATTTTGCTGGTCCTAATTACGTTTGGCACTCCACGGTAGACGAAATTAATGGGGCCGGCCCGTTGGCCATCTCATTATTGATTGAACTTTTCTATTTCAAATAAATTCGTACTTTTGCGCTTTACGGAGACCAAATATATGTAAAGTTAAGCCCTTCAAATAAAGTGGTGAAAGCAACTTCCGATCGCCTTTTGGGAAAGAGGATGTGACTAATTAAAAAGCTGGAACATGTGCTTTATATATACGGTGGCAATTTTATAAATTTAGGGATTTTTTTTTGAGACAGGCTTAAGAATTTTCATGAAATTGAGATTTGAATTAATTATAGTAACTAACCAATAACCCACGGTCCGTATCGAGTTCTTGAAAGTCAACTTAAAATTTCATGAATAAAAAGGAATACAGCTTTTGTTAGCCCATTTTCTGTTATGTGAAAGATACACTAAAGTGTGTGCATATATATAGTTAATGTCTCCAAAAGAATATGTCAAACGATTAAATAAATAAAATAAAATAGCAGAATAACACTAGTGCGAGAGAATACAAAGTTAACGTGAAAAGCTCTTCTAACCGAGAAAAAAGTATAATAGTCAAAATTTCCTTTTTAAACTCATTTAAAAAAATATATTTATTATTATTATTTTAATTTTTCGAAATTCTAAAGTTAATCTCACTGATCTCTTTCTTCTTCAATCTTAATGTAATAAAATTCTCTCTCTACCATGGTTGTTGGTAAACAAAAGTCTAACTTTAAATAAAAATTAAAATGGAGGAGATATTTGTTAATTTTATATCATTAACTTTAGGTAGAAATTAGGTGGTATTTTTCTTTCTGAAAATTTAGATGAAAAAAAAATATCCTTTACTCTTTATGGTAGACGAAAATTGTACTTAGATGGTGGGCTTTATTCCTCTTTATTCTTGATAGATTATAGCAATATCTAAATGAATTATGAGCATTTTGTCTCATCAATCAAAATCATTTGCAATCTATCACTAATGATAAATGTAAAAATTGGTAAGAAACTCGAAGAAACGGGAGAAAGAGAAAATAGGATTAGTTAGAGAAATAAAAAATATGGTTAGTCAGGTAATTTGATTAAAAAAATTTACTAACAATAAAAGATTAATTTAAAAAAGGGTGTAAAGATTAATTAAAATTATTAGGTTCAACATCTATGCCCAATTCAATATTGTTACACTCAAAATATTTTTCAGATTCGACCCCTTCACTCTCGTTGGTAGCAATCTCGAAGATATTTAGCTAAAGTCCGAGATTTTTGAATTGGAAGCTATCTCTAAAAATGTACATATAGACGCAAACATATACAGACATAAAATTATTTACATGTGCAGAAATTATTTACATGTGCAGGGCAATTGCACGAATTTTCTTGTGAACGTGTAATTTTAATTTTGTAAAATCTTTTATGGCGTTATAAAATATTTTGGGATGTTATAAAACATTATGCTACTATATAAAAGTGTTTGTCCAAATCCAATCCGATCGGATTGCAAGGTTTCTATCGAATCGGATTTAGCAGTCAATCCGAATCCAATTTGAATATATTCAGATCGGATTGAACCAATCCGAATATGATCAGATGCCCACCACTATTCGTATACCCTTAAATGACACTTTTATTAAATGTATTACAATACTTTCGACATGTATCACTCGTATACCATAAGTTGACAAAATATATCTGCTGTCCACCAAACTATTACCAGCCATCTGAAAGTTAACATAATTGTGACAAATTAATGATTTTGCCGTGGAAACTAAAATTAAGGTAAAAAGACAAAGTTGTCCGAAAAGTGAAGCGAGCCAAAATGTAACCGTTGGAGCCAATAACAGTTACATTTTTTTTGGCTATATAATCACCTAAAATACACCAACACAAATAGCTTGCACCATTCAACCAATTTTCTACTCATTTGCAACAAAAAATCAGACAGCGTGTTAATAAATCATTGATCCACCACACATCTAACAATCACTTCAAATTCAAGCAAATTGCTACTCATTTGCACCAAAAAATCAGCAACACATTAACAAATTATTGATCCATCACACACCTAACAATCACTTCAACTTCATTTGAAAATGGCCTCAGTGAAGCATCAAGCTCTCTTGGTAGTGAATACAATGAGACATGAAAGAGTGAAATGCCGGCCAAAATATTGCAAATGTGGCATGCAGCGGTGGTTATGGTGTCAACTACTTTGCAAAACCCTAATGCAATATTATGGTCATGCAAGTGTAAGCATTGTGGGGTAAAGAATTGTGGTTTTTGGATATGGTTGACTACTGAATCTCTTATATAACCTAATACTAATGATGAGACGCCATATAAGCAAAACTCGAAGCTAAATGATGATGTGATGAAGATAAAGAAAAGGCTAAAACTCATCGAAGGAAAGCTTAAATATACCCTAATTATACTAGTGTGTGCCTATGTAACTGTCTTATTGAGAAAGTAATGTAGCATACAAAATTTGTATTCAAGAAGTACTCAAAAGTAGTAATCTTTAGTTGAAACAATATTAATCTCATCAAAACACATCCAAAATATGCAAATAACAATATATCTCCTCCAAAATATGCAAAAACCATTTCTATAGTTTAGCTCATGCAAAAGCATAATTAATTCAGTTGAAATCACATAACCAGTATACTAGATTAGGAAATTGAAGTTGATGGATTGTTTCCAATAAAATTATACCATGCAAAATGAGCATTAAACTAATTACAAAGCAATTGTTGTAGTCGATGCTTGTGATGGATTATGTGATTGGTTCACTTGGGATAGGTTGACATCTGAACTCCTTCCTATATTACAAAAAACAAAATAAATTAAGCTCCTATATATTCAGTTACGAACTACGAAAATCAAGAAAAGAAAGTCAACCTCTCTTCTACTTGTTCCAGCAACTCTAACAACACTTGTACTTTTCCTTTTCTTTGATCCAGCATTGGAGCCCTCACCTGGACCACTTGGTACTCTCCTTACTGTATTTCTTATTTTGGTACTTGCCTTTGATGGCTGGTCTGAAGGATTTACTGGCTGGTTTGAAAAATTCGCAATCGATACCTGTGAAAAACGCAACTTTTATGTTAGATGACAATGTAAACAACAAACATAAATAGACAAGATCTTACATTATGGCTGAAGCCACCACAAACTGAGCAATTGACAAAGAATCTCCTACTTCTTTTTTTAGGTTCAGTTCTGCTCTCTTCTTACATTTCTTTGGCCTTCTTATCTTTTTCAGTACTATTGGGGGATTAATCAATGGCCTTTCACCATGCTCCGATGTTCATTGATCAGGAATCGGACTAAACATAATTGAGTGATTATTAATGTAAGCATGCTTGTTGAAGCAAAATGGAATATACTCCATAATTTCATGTCTTGCATAAACTATGGCAGCCACGGCACGAGAGCAAGGTAAGCAAGCAATTTCCCAATATGCACAATCACATGCCTTATCCTCTAATTTCACTATAAACCTCCTAATTTGGATAACAAGATTTATCCATGACCTGAAAATTCAAGTCCCCTGAAGATTGCATAATCATTTTCTCTCCTTTCTTGTAAGTTTTATCTAGCTCTTTATAAATCCTAGTAGCCATATTTTTGGCCAAGTGTTTCCTTCATTTCTTCTTTTTGGAAATATTTTTATAACTCTACATTTAATCTCCTCAAGCACCGACGAAACAGAGGCATGTCTCAAAAGGCAAAATCCAACTGTTGAAGCACTCAAAGGCATTATTGTCAATTCTCTCTACCTTGCAGTTTCTGTCATATGCATGTTTTGTGCAAATTTTATTGAACTCGCAAGCGCACGAATCTATTATAGAATAGATTAATGGTGACGAGTGTCGATCCCATGAGAAGGTGGATTTTAATTAAGTGTAGAGTTAATTTTCTAATTCGTAATTAGACTTATAGTGAGGGTTTTGATATTTGTTTTTATCCTAACAATTAAAATAAAAATACAAGAACAAGCTAGAGTTGAAATTATGTAAATAAAATGCTTAGGTCTCTGGATCCATACTCAACACAGTACCATAGGCTTAATATTCCTTATTAGTGTCAATTAAATCATGAAGGGGATTTCCACTCCTCATGAGCCTCACTCTAATAAATATGGTATCAAGTGCTCATTGTGCCAGAGGATAATGATCCTCGTTAAGGGTGGTGTCAAGAACACTTAGTGCGAGACGATAAAAATCCTTCTCGTCGACAATGTAGTAAGACCATCCACTAAATAACTTGGATACCCTTTCTGTCGATAATAAGTCAAGACGACCCACAATGCTAGAGCGGGGCCTCTCTCTAATAAATATGAAGCTAAGTGCTCATCGTGCCGGACAATAATGATCTTTCATTATGAGCCAAGTATAACCAAGTGCATACCTAGACAAGATACATTATCTCGTCGTCGACAAGTCAAAACAACCACATAAATCAAAGAAGGGGAGAAAGTAAACTTACCAAATTGAGCCCATGGAACATGTTAAGGCTTCACCTTCAACCCAAGCTTGAAAATAAATAAGGTACTCATTTTTTAACTAGGGGTAAAATGAAAATTTATTAAAATACGTAAAAAATACAAAATGGAGAGGGGCTTAGACAAAATAGACCCAAAATTTGGATTCAGAGCACTCAAATTCGTGTCGGGGGGGGGGGGGAGCTGCTCTTTTTATACATACAATGAGTAAATCATGGCCATCGAAAGAAAACAGTTCGAGACGCCCGAGATTGCGCTACGTGGCAAGCTCTAATAGCTTAGAACACGTCATTAGTGGCTGTGATTAAGTGTGCCGTATGTAACTTAGGCCAACTTTTCATCCAATCTTTGTTATGCCACATCATTAGTCAAAATCAAAGTCAACAACCTTGATTCGATTGCATCGCTTGTATTGTCACTCACTTTTTGATCTAACGGTATATCGGCACGTCATCGATTAATGCCACGTCATCGGTCAATGCCCCATCAGCTTTGTCGGTCCAATAAGTTCTTTGCAACGTCATCGGTCAATGCCATGTCGGCGATCAATGCGCGTCGACCACCGTATATGTGAACAGTGCCATATACATGAACAATACAACATACGTGAGTAATATCGTTTACCCTTCTATGTTCTTCCTAAGGTTTTCGACTATTTTGAGCTAAAAAATGCTATCTCTGTTTTGCCGTTTGATCCCTTATTCATTGTGAAATGACCATAATGCCCTTAAAATACATAAAATACTTAAATTATAGTAAAACACACACAATTAAAATATAAGGGGACTTAAATACATAAAAGTAGAGATGTTAGTGAGACTTGAAGTGTAAAATGATAATTTTACCCTTCATAAATACACACTTTCCAAAGACTCAACAACATGTATGGACCAGGTGTACCTGCAATTCTCTTTCTAACCAATTATAGGCTTCTAACTTTTCTTCTTTGATCTCGTGCTATTGCCTCATCAAAATCATGCTTGTCTTGCTCTTCTCTACCGTCCAAAAAGAATGCAAGTTAGCACCAAGATGTTCCTTGGCAAAGTTAGCATACATATGCCCCCAATATGCTCTATGATAAGCGATAGGCTATGTGTTTGAGATTGCATTCAATAGCCCCTTTTTCTTATCTCTAATGAATGTTACCCGCCTTGTCAATCTTACACTCGAGATAATGCCAATGGGATAATCCCTTTATTAGCATCCAAGCAACATTAGCCAACAATACTCCACCAAAATTTCCTTCATGTGACATCCATCGATTCCAATGAAAGATCTGTAACCATTATGAAAAATATTTCTTTGTAGGAAATGCAACAAAAAATCTTTGAAACAAACATTTACCAGGAACAATGATCGCATCACATAGCACCTTGCATATGGCTCTAGAATCGGTCAGATAAATAACTACAAATTTGTGGTCTAAAAATCTACCAACGCAAGTGTACGTATCGAATAAGTAATAAAGTGATGAATTAGATTGTCGAACCCACGGGGACTAGTATTATCCTATCACTATCTATCAATTTGTATTCCCCAAGTCTAATCCAAATAATTAAATAAAAAGTCTTAACTAAAATTATAACGATAAAATAAATAAGAAGAGAATTTATGGATGACGAAACCTAGGTTTATAATTTCCCTAGTAATCCCCTTATTAATTTTAGTCTAGTTCTTCTAATTAACCTAATTCAATTATCACTCAGAACACTAAAATCTCTACAAGCCTCTTCCGATGGTCAAATAGATATATTACTCATAATTAACCCACTATATTCCTATAAGGATTAATTATAAGCAATTCATTAAGTTCAAGTTCCTTAACAAGTGCATATGCAATCTAAGTATATTCTTATCTCAGATTAACACATGTTATCATATTTAGGTCTATAGATGCATGACTCTTCCGATATCTATGCAACTACACATATGCTATTCAATTGGTGATCAAGTAATCAAATAGATTAAGCACAAAATATAATAAATAATCAATAGAATGCAATTTTGAAGAACTAAAACATAAATCAATTAAGGTTCATACTAAGTTCCATTACAAACCTAGATAAAATATTTAGTTCATAACTAAAAAAAAAACATCCATAAAATAAAACATTCTTAAAATTAAAATAAGAGAAGATAAGTTTGGAAAGAAAAACTAATGAAGAATATGTGCGATAACAGACTTCTTATTTTTCTTCAATTCTCGTTCGTCCGCTTCTCTCCCTTGTCTCCCCCAGCGTATGCGTCCGATGCTTCTTCTCTTTATATATTGCCCATGACCGAATCCTTTTTGGATTTTAATTGCATGCAAAAACCGGCCTTTGTAAGGAAAATCCACCAAGTTTTATTTGCTTCCAACTCTAACTCAAGCTCACGGGTTCCATTAGACTTCTTTCCAAAATAAAAAATGCCATGCATGTGCCCTCCACTTAAACTAAAGCCACCAAATTGAATTAAATTCAATCTCCACGTGAATGCTATACACATGCAAATTGTTGGCTTCGGTTTTGTAAGCCATGCATGCATATTGGCTGATTCTTTCTATGATTTCGATTCCATGCAATTTAACTAGCTTTCCTTTAATTGCCATTAAGCTAACCGCCTACCATGCACACGCAAATATGGCCGTGGCTTCTCACATGAATGCATAGGCTTTTGCATGTGCATGAATCAATTCCTTGTCTTCGGTTTCCTAGGCATTTCTTGGCTTGAATTCCACATGCTTGCATGCTTAATTGCTTCCTATGTAATCTTCATTGCTTTTCAATTTTCGATTATTCCAAGCAGATTTCCTCCTGAATATTCTGATTTAATTCCTCTTTTAGCTTCTTTATTTGGATATTACCTACATAAATAAAAATATAAAATTAAGACAATAATTAATATAATAAAATAAAAACTAAGAATAAACTTATGCTAAAATATATTAAAATATATATAAAATATAAGTATATCAGCAGCATATTGAAATAGCTTCTCATAGCTCTTCGAATGATTAACATACACTAGAATCACTTGTTTTTCTCTAGCCCTATACATTGTGAGCTTCTTAGTCTTTGGCTTGAATTTTTCTTGCATATAATTCTTGAGAAGAGATATCTTCACATTAAGCTTAATATCAACATGTCTTCTTATCATTTTAGCCATCCATATAGAAGTTACTTTCACAGATTTCTTGGTAAGCCTCCATTCATGCTTTCTGTGATATCCTCAATCAAAAACCATTTCTATCATTCAATCTTGCACCATTAACAAACCATAGATAGCCAGCCTCCTTACAAGTTGCATAATATCTCTTTGGTTCTATATATTTTATGTTAATGTTAAACCCTTTTCTAATCATCATCTCATGCAACAATTATCTAAAATGAGCCACATCCTTGAATGCATCACCCAGTCTCAGCCTATGTATCCCATCAGCATATAATTTATATTTATGTTTCTCTAAATAATTTGTAAACTGCACATTGCCAATATTTATGTCATCATCAGAAGAGCTGACTACCATTTTGACCTCCCGATTTTCATCACTAGTAAAACATCTGCATCACTATCACTCTTGCATTGGTTGTCCTTATTGCAACAGACACAATATCATCAACAGGCACAGTAGATAGTGGTTGCACAATAGCTTCTTCACCATCACTATCAATCCCTTTGTTTGAGCAGTCTTATAACAGTTCATCTTTATCAGTTTCACCCCCATGAATAGCAGCAGCTTCATTTCCTTTACCCCTTTGCATATCATCGAGTTTATCTTTGTTACTCCCCTCTTCTTGAATTGTATGGCTAACTTCTGGTGTAATTTGATGTACTACTCCATTAGCAGGATCATTCAACATATTTATAACTTCTGAAGGCAATTATATTCTTAAATTAAACAGCAATGATTGTATTAATAGAGCTTCTGCATAGTGAGGGCATAAAACAGGCTTGACTTCAACTTTAATTTCAAATGTAGTTACACCCATTGACTAATGTACCCCAAATAAGCATTTCATCCCAAAATTAGAATCTAACACAACCATGGCTTTGTTCTATGTGTTCATAACATTTAATAGGTTTTTTCCAATTGTATCTAACTCATATACACTAATTATCTTCAATGCCTCAGTCCTTATTCTATTATCAGTATAATCTTTAAGGTTAATAAAATCGACATGATGTTTTTCTCCTTTGAAAGAAATCACTAACTGCATTGTGACACATCTGTTGTAATACCAAACACAACAGAGAATACTTAATCGTAAACTCAAGATTTTCAAAAACAAAATAGGAAATAAATACCATACAATACTCAAGCAAGCACACAACAGTCACATTTTAAAAAAACCCCAATTTATTCGAACAAAACACATATAACAGCAACACTAAAATCAATACAATTTACCAGAAAAAAGACCGTTAATATCCGAAATCCAAAACCAATACAATTTACCATCTAATTGCACTTCCACAAACCTAAAACATTGATTACATAAGAACAGAAATTATCCAAAAAAACCACAGCTTATTGCATGAAACAATTTCTAACAATTTCTTGCAGCTATTGACTATGTAAGACATATACTACATGACACAAGTTTAATATATGAACTTACCCAACAACTTGACACTTCACTCGTTCGCTTCGAACAAAATCAACTTACTCTTCAGTCAAAGTCCAGATCAAATTCCAAAGCTATCACTCAAACTTGTTTGATGGTGAAATATTTAAGGTTTTTAGTGAAACGATGGTAGGCATGCATAAAGAAAGAAGTTGTTCATATGCATGCAAAGTTTTCTCGATATGCATAAAGAATGGGGAGAATGGACCACTTTGCTTCTTTTTTTTGTTTAGGTCTGAGTTATAGTGAAACAACCAATACTAGAAAAAAAATGTTTTCTTGACATATATCAATATGTCATGAAAATGTCATTAAATAATGATAGATACGTGATACATACGTGTATGTCATCATTTTATGTTAGTTTCGTGACACGTACGTTTATGTCATAAAATTATGATAGTTGAATGTCATTTTTCTTTTCTGATTGTTTAACAACACTCAATCCTCAGCACACTCATTGTCACTCTCACAACCAGCACCCAAACCCTATCACACGCCCTCTTCTGAAAACCCCATCACCCATCTCTAACTAAACCCCAAGAAACCCAACACCACCACTCACACTCTCTTTGAATTTTCAAAGATATAACTTTCTCAATCCTCCTCTTTTTCTCCGTTGCTGCTCCTCGTTCCTTACATTATGTCACCGTTTTAGGCCAAGAACCGTAGCTTTAAGAGAGATTAGGAAGTACCAGAAGAGCACTGAGCTTTTGATAAGGAAGCTTCCGTTCCATAGGCTCTTAAAGGAAATCCCTCATGACTTCAAGACCGATCTGAGGTTCCAAAGCAGCGCCGTTGCGGCTCTTTAAGAAGCTGCTGAGGCTTATCTTATGGGTCTCTTTAAAGATACCAATTTCTACGCCATTCATGATAAGAGAAAAACTATCATGCCCAAAGATATTCTGTTTGCCAGAAGAATCAGAGGAGTGAGAGCTAAGTAGATTGATTGATTTGTATCTAGATCTGATTTGGGTTTTAACATTTCAATTTCTAAGAAATGAGTACGCAAATTGTTTTGGAATCTAATGGAAAGTTTGAATCTTTTCATTAAATTTGTTGGATTTGGTTTTTGCATTTCATGTGTTTGTTAAAAGTCTTAGCTTTTAGTATAAATCAAGTTAAAATTAGTGGATTCAAGTTTTTTTGCAGTATTATCGTTGTGTTTGATCGATTCTCGTATTTGATTTCTTGATTGTAAATCTGATATAGCATGATGTTTCAAATCTTGCATAATGACTATTGAAATTTTATTGTTGCATTTGTTGGATCTGGGTTTTGCATTCCATGTATTTGTTAAAAGTCCTGTGACAATTGCTCTTTTCTAGTTGCTGGCTATGCAAACTAAAAAATTGATGATCGTAATACGAATTCGACAAATCTCGAGATGGTTTCCATTGTACCCAAGCCAAATTCGAATCTTGAGGTTTAATGGAACCCTTGAGAACAGCCACAGGTTTGGCCGGGGGTTTTGTAGATGAAGCTTTCAGAGTTTTGGTGTTCTTGCGCAGTTCAAGAAGATATTCTTCAATGTAAACCTAACAATTCTAGTTTAGGTTTTGAATTCAAGTATTTTTTGTTGTCATAAGGAGGTCTGTGTCTGAGCTCTTGCCATCTCCTGTAAAAAAATTCAAGTAATCTTTTTCTTCTTTACGCTTGGTTACTTCTTGATTTTAATTTAATCTCTTAAAAGAAAAATTCTCCAAACAATTGAATTTTTACTTTTAAAGGTTTGGTTTTGTTGTGAAATTAGTTTTTTTTATTAGAAATGGTAAGGTGGTTCTTGCTCGATCTGATCCATTTGATCAGTTTCAGGTGTTTATTTTACTTTTTATTTTGTTTGCCCATTTATAGTTGTTGCGCTACTATTTAACTTGATCTGGTATTTGTTGTTTCTTTTTTGGAAATGTTCAGATTTCTTTTCCTAAGAAATATTGAATATTGTAGATGATATTATTATATTATTGCCCACTTGTGTTTTAATAATAATTTCACTTAAATCTGACATTAGTGCTACTATTGCCAACAAGGATATTGTTTCCCAGCTTGTGTCCATGGGCTTTAACCATCTTCATTGCTACAAAGCAACTGTGAATACCTCAAATGCTAGAGTGGAAGAGGCAATGAATTGGTTACTTTCTCACATGGATGATTCAAGCCCTTTCATTGCCTAGGTAAAACGTCTTTTTCTAGCATAACATAGATGTGAGAGTTGCTTAGATTTTGTTATGGTAATTGATATTGAAATGAGCTCCTTGTTTCAAATATAGATATGCGTTCCGAAGAGACACAATGTGTTGCAATTGACCAATAAAAAGTTGAGACCTCGCTCTCATTTGGTTTACTAGAAGAGGTTGCTAGGAAGGCATTGAAGGCATAGGTAAAATCTTTTTAGCTTCTCATTTCCTTTCATGAATAGAAAGTCCATTTGATGAAATAGTTTTCAGTGGTTGTGGAAAGTCTGTTTCTTATCTGTCTTACCTTTTTACAGGCTGGTGACATTGAGAAAGCAACAAATTGGATATTTAACAATCCTGATGCTTCTACTTCATCAGATATGGATGCTACTACATCAAGCACAAGACAAACTCTAGCTGATGCTGGACTTCCAGATGGAGGAGGGAGTTAGTTTCTTAAACTGTTGCTAACCTTTATATACTTTGTGTATTGCATGCAAGTTTCGCATAAATTCATTGTGAAATTTTGGACTATGTACTAACAAGTTTAGCTGTAGCTTCACTTTGTGTTAGATGCTTGTCCTACTAGAAAGTGCATCTGTTACGTTTACTAAGATTAAGCATATTTAGTATATTTAGGTTAATTATTTGAATGAAAATGTATGCTTTTCATTATTGTTTAATCACATTTTTTGTTTTTATTTATATTTATTTATTTTGTTTACTTCTAAAGACTAGAGTGCTTTGAAGTCAGTTGTCATAGGGTTGCCTGTTAAATTTCATTATGATGATTTTAATTTCCATTGATGGATTAGCTGATTTGTCCTTGATTGAAGTGTGTTAACACTTTAATTGATAGCCATTTTTAGCTGATTTGTCCTTAATTGAAGTGTGTTAACACTTTAATTGATAGCCATTTTTTCTAAGTTATAGTACCATGTAACCTAATTATATTACATTTGTTGAAGAAATTGTAATTGTGGTTACTCAAAATCATATTTCTGCTTACTCTTTATGTATGACTAGTTGTTTTAACTTAAAATCTGTCATGCAAAAAACCGGCTTTTCGGAATAGTAAGCTATATCGAAACCTCTACACAATGTGGCCACTATGTTGCTCATATCTTAAAGGATGGTAGATGGGTTATTTTCAACGATAACAAGGTTGGGCCTTCTATTAACCCACCTAAACGGTATTATAAGCATCATGAGTGAGGATATTATGTCATGCTCTATATGAGGGACATAATTAATGATGTCGATTTATTGATGGTAACAACTACTATCACATACTGATTAATTTCTAGATGGTGGCATTTGTACTGTAATTGATTTTCAGATGATGTTATGTGATAAATTAATTTAAATGATTGTTCTTTTATTACATATATTTCCATTTTTAATTTATAATTCTAGCTAATTATATTTGCGCAAAAATAATTTTTTTCAATACAAAATAAAAAATAACTTCCAATTAAAATATATATAAATAAAATTCCCGCCCAAATTAAAGTGGTGAATTTCTCGCAAAAAATTTTAATATACTTTAAATTTTTGTGCTAAATTTTAATAATTTCTAGCTAAAATTTTAAAATAAAAAATTTTAAAATAATTATATTTTTCGTGCTAAATTAATTATTTATAAAAATAAATAAATTAATAATCATTTTAATTAATAATATAAATAAATTAAAAATAAATATGTCATTAGTTTATGACAGAAGAGTGTCATGTTTCGAAATATTTATGACATAAATATGTCATAAAATCAATGATTTACCAAACTATTTATGATAGTCGTATATCATTAATTCATGATAGAAAAAAAAAAAACCGTCATCCCAAAATTTCTTGACACGGGCTTCCTTGACATATAAATTGTCATCCCAAGGGTCGGATGACGGTAAAAAATCGTCAAGAAAACGTGTTTTCCTAGTAGTGAACATCTTTTCACTATAGCCTGTTTTTTATTTAGTTCTAGTGAAACGATGCCGTTTCATATAGATGAGCCGACGTCATTATCTTTTTGTCTTAGTTATAGTGAAACGGCAGCGTTTAAATTTTTTTAGGGAAAATCCAGCTGAAATGACATCATTTCTCCCAACTAAAACAACGTTGTCTTTCATTATATAGCTTCTCCTATATAAAAGGACCACATTACTCCTATGACATTAGCACGTTCAAACGGCTGGTAATGATTTGGTGGATGGCAGACATATTTTGTCAACTTAGGGTATACGAGTGATACATGTTGAACGTGTTACAGTATGTTTGATAAAACTGTCATTTAATTGTATACGATTGATAATTTCCCTTAATAATATAACATTATTCCAAATATTAAAGAAGGAAAAGGACAGCTCACACCCAACACTCTTTCCATTTTTATAACTATTACAGTATTACTTTATATAATGAAAAATCAACTGAACTCTTCAAATAAACCATATTTTGGAGAATTGGTTCATGACTTTAGGTGGAAATTAACTTTTTGAGATTTAACTTTAACGGAGTTTCCTTTTTCTCTAAATCTTGTGGGTTTTCATTAACATTTTTAAAATTTTAACCATCAATTATTATATATTATCAGAAGTAGTGCTATACATTTCAAAATTTGATTTTAAATAATGTGGCATTTATCAATTAATGCTGAGATAGTATAATTAATTCATTTCAAACTTGTGAAAAATTACTTAATGAATAACATATCACATACCAAAAATTTAAGATGAAATTTGGGATAAAAATTTGTGACGAAACGAGTAAATTTAGAAGAAATAAAGAACAAGTACACTCTTATTCAGAGGGACACCATAAGCCTTACCCCTTAATATAATAAAGAAGTTGAGTTAGTGAATTAGAAATGAATTAAACAACAACGAGTGACAAATAAAGCTAGTGAAAGTGATAACAAGGAAAGCATTTGGGTTACGAGAAAGAATTTAGTAATCTCTAAGGGCAGAGAGTTCCATCAATAAAGGTAGAATGAGATTGAGCCAAACTGATCAAGCAATCTACCACACTGTTAGTCTCTCTAAAATTGTGAGTGATGTGAAACTTCATTTGATTAACTAAATGACAATAATTCAGCTATAGATTTCTGATTGCCCATGAAGGGAGTAAAGGCAGATTAAGAAGTAAATGAAGAACAAGCAAAGAGTCAATCTCAAACTATAGGGTCACCTAACCACACTAGAAAAACCAAGTTCAATAGCTAGGATAAAAAGAGGTTGCGTTGTGTCTAAAAGGCATACTATAACCACCCAAGAAGGAACCAAAATTATCTTTGAAAATTCCCCCAGCAGCCGCAGCACCTGGGTTCCCTTTGGAAAGCCCAATGGTATTAACTGTAATACAACCATGATTAGAAGGCTTCCAAGTGATCAAAATCTCAATCCTTGGAGCTCTACCTAAAGAGAAAGACATGCCAAGGGAAATCATAACATCCTTATGAAAATTTTTACTCTCAGGGGTGGTGTGGTTCCGCCTCTGCCACTGATAAAATCAGAGAGAAGACCTGATTGAGAAATGGTATATTTTTATCCAACACGAACCCCACTCCTAAATAAGGATTTGCTTGGTATGATTTTTCAAATAGAATGGTATGATTTTTCAAATAGTGTTTATTTAAGTAGATTTTTTGTTAGTAGAACTTTTACAAGTATAATTTTTATAAAAAAAATTTAGTTATTTGATTATCAGTGAGAGCATTTATTATAAATTGTAAAATTATTTTAGTAGGTGAGTTTTTTTAAAATTATGTTATCAAATGAATGAAATAAAACTTTTCAAATAAGTAAAGGATATTTTTGATATTTTAACATTTTAAAAAATATTTTCAACCTTTACTCCCAAAAGTCTAAAATTTTAGGTTTTGATACTAAAGTCAAAATAGCTTATTTAATCATTAAAAAATTTACTAAAAAAGCAGCTAAACAACAATAAAAATTTTAAAAATAGCTCATGATATTAAATAATTATTTATGACCATTAGATGTGTCATACCAAATAGATACTAAGTCAAACACTTAAGAGTTGTTTGTTAAATGTCTGAAGTATGAAATTTTATTAATTTCAGACCTTTTCTACAATTTGCTTGTTTGTTTTTTTAACTTATTTTTGGTTTTCAGACATTTACTTCTGAATAGAAAAAATAAATTTTTTTATTTTTATTTGAATGAGAAGTAAAATATTATATTTCAAAAATATCTCAATAAAATATATTTATTTCCTAAACTATAAAATCTAGTATCTTTTGTTGTTTTTATTTGCAACGACATAAATATCAAATAAATAAGTTTAAGATTTTTTATTTATAAAAAAAAATAAGATGCCACTTATATTCATATATTAAAAAAGAAAAAAAAACATGTCATTTTAATATTCATATTTAGACCTATTCATACTTCAAAAAAATTTAAACTCATTTAAATTTCAGACAAAAAAAATAAAGACTACCTTAATTAGTGATGTTTGAGTAGAGAGTGTCGGTTTGGCTTAGTATGGATGGGGTTTAAATTGAAGTGGAATTGGGTGACACTATCATTACTCTTATCAATGCACAAACTTTTAGCCATTAAATTTGTATCGCACCTAAAAAATCTTGCTAAAAACACTCTTTATTTTGCAGACATGTGGTAAAAATTTAATGCCATATGCAAACTTACGAATGAACCTAGCTAAACTTCTTCGTGTAAAATGCATGTGAATTATCGGCTCATTTCTCAACTTCACCGAAGATGAATTTCTCAAGACATTGCACTATTATTTCGACCGTTAAAATAGGTAAATCATCTTGGAGTTGCACTATATATATATATATATATATATATATAATCATTCTTTAGTGAGGACATTCTCTGTTAAAATGAGAATACCATCACTAGAGAAAAACTATATATATATATATAGACACACATACATATATAATTATCCTTTTTGACATACTATATGCCTAAGATATTAATCAACTCAAAAGTCCTTTATTGGCTCCAAATAGAGATGGCCAACGGACCGGTCGGCACGTGGCATGGTACAAGCATAACACGTGTACGTACGGCATGGCACGACACGAACATGTTTTGGTAGGGCACGTGGCACAACACGGAACACATGCAGGCTGGGTTGAGCTGAGAATTTTAAGCACGTGGGTCTTAAAAGCACAGCACATGAAAAAGACCGCAATATGCACATTTCAATGGTGGATTAGCACGCAGACCATGGGTCATAAATAGCATGCAAGCCAAAGTATATTGAAGTAAAACTTTTTAATAAAAGTGAACTTAAAATTTTTTTATTATACAAATAACTTGAAATTGAATCTTAAATGTATTTTATTAGCTTAAGTTTTTTAAATTCATTTAGTTCTTAGTTTAAAAAAATACTATAATTGTTTTATATTTATAATTTATTAAATGAATAGTAAGATATCATGATTTTAATAAATAAAATTATAAATATCACAATTTTATAAATGTATGCATTAATGTATTATGGACTATGATCTATGATTCTATGTAAGTCCAAGTTAACAATTAAGTTTTTTTTATTACAACAATTAAGTTAACCATTAAGAAAAATTTATTAGTATTTTTTTTGTTAAGTATTAAAAAAGAATTATAATACTGTAGGGTCTAACTTAGCAGTTGATATTATATTCTCTTACTATTATTAGTTAATTATTATTGAATATGGACTTGAGTTTTGAACTTAAAGTAGGCACGGCACGACAGGAGCATGAGCCCACATCGGCCTTCCTTTGTCGGCCCGGCCAATTTGTCATCTCTGTTCCAAATTATGCGTATGGTATGGGACTAATTGGCACAGAAACAACACGATTTTGACAATACTGTTCTCTAGAGAGTGTTCCTTTGTCTTTTATTTATTTTCGTTGGCTACTTTGAGCACATTGGTTCTTCGAGAGGATTTCTTACGGTGCTTTTGACTAGCAATTCATATTCAATTGTCTTTTAAGTCCATAGCGTTTAACCGTTGTGGTGTAAATTTGTTTTTTTTTATAAAGGGTGACAAACGGTGTATGTATATGAGATCAAGAATAATCTTTTGGGTTCTGCAAACCAAGATATAGAGTCTTTAGTTGTCTATGTTGAAAGATTCTAATGTATGTATCATGAGTCAGTTGTTCTTGGAACAACATATTTTTCAAAAACTTATCAGAGAGTGGCCTGGAAATTTATATAATTTATTTTTCGAAAATTGCAATTGGTTAGCAACGAGTTTTGTGAAAGACTTGGTGTCGTGCAACTTCCATGTAATTATTATATGTGAGATTTTGTAACTTAGCTACTACTAGTCTTATCTTTTCCTTGGTGCTACATTATTAAATTCTTATTTAGTGGTACATAGTGTTAGAACAATAAACCTTTGTTGAAAACCATCACTTATAATCTACGAATATCATGTTGTATCATCAAGAATCAATAACAAAATATGCAGAAACGTACCTGAATCCATAATGCTGAATTATTCTCTAGATCCGTGTTGTTAGCCTTCCAGATCAAGCCGCGGTCCTAGAGAATCCTTTAAGTTTCTCACTACACCCTCTCTAATGATGGGATGTCAGATGAGAATAGAATGTTACGTGTGATCTGGGGACCATCACCACTTATATAAATAACTTTTCTGTTATCAATAGTTATTTCTATTTTAACGCATCATAGAAATAGTAATTATCATTTTAGTCTCTACGTATTAAAGGCCCACACCTTATTAGATACATTAAAGCCAAAATTACCGAAAACCTTAATAAATCACTTTTAATTAGGCTTAACCTTATATGATAGTCTACAACACATAATTATTCACATATAAGCCCAATATTGGATTAAGGATCCAACTATATCAGATTAAAGATCCAACAATCTCCCACTTGGTCTATATGCGTAACCTTAAAATTATGCTTTGCAAAAAGAAATAACCGTATGAGCTCAACCATGCAATCATTACCGAAATGTATGTATAACTGATCCGGTCCATCAATCATACTAACATAGGATCAAAGCGACTTTCGTTATATAAGCGTAATAACTCGACCCATCAATGGTCACTTTGCCAATACAACCTGAATGACATGGATCATGATGTGGATGTGTAGCATGAAAATTTCATGCGTTCTGATCTTAACATGCTTATTTCCAACTGGTCCACCTTAAACCATAGTGAGATCAAACCATACCAAAATTAGAACGTGAATAAACTAAAACTTTATTTCTACAGAAAATAACCTTAAATATCCATAAACTGAAATAACTGAAAAATGTATATATCATAAGAGCATCTAAAATCACAAACTCTCACCAAAACTAAATATCCTTTAATGATACGAGACCCATACGAGCAGTGTGGTCATGAAACATTTTGGGTGGTAATCCCATAATAAGCGGATTCGCAATCATGGAGTTTGTACCGTCATTCTATATTGACAACTGTCCACTTTGAACTCTTACTTTAACAACAAGGAACTTGATGTTTATATGCTTTTACTTCGTTGAGCTGCTGTTGTTATTGGAATACAGAACTATTGACTTATTGTCACAAAATAACTTGAAGAGTCTATCAATACCATTTACTAAGCGCAGCCCTATGAAAAAATTATGTAGCTATATTCCATGATTGGATGCCTCTTTATATGCTATGAACTCTACTGCCATTGTAAAAGGGGCTATAAAAGACTGTTTAGTACTCCTTCAAGAAATAGCACCCTAGTTAGCAGATAGATGTAGCCCATCGTGGACTTCATACTAACTTGGCATATAGCAAAATCGAAGTCAGTATACCCAATAATCTCATGCTGATCTGACCTATGATATGTGAGCATGTTTTTTTTTTGTTATATGTAAGTACAGCAAGACCCTTTTGGCTACTTTCTAATGGTTTACTCTTGGTTTGCTTAAATATATTCCCAACATCCGAGTAACGTACACAGTATCTAGTCGCATAAAAACCTGAGCATACAATAGACTTCCAACTACTGACTCATAAGGAATCTTCTTTATTTTTTTTCCTCAAAGTCATTCCTAGTGAGGGTGGGCAATTTCAAATTCGGATCAGATTCATCCAAATCCGATCGGATTTTAGATAATTCGGATTGGAAAAAACCCAATCCGATTCTAATTCGAACGTTAAATCCAATCCGAATTTCAAATCGGATGAATATTTTGGTTAATTTCAGATTCGGATCGATTTGATTAGTTCGAATTTCGGATTCAATTATTGTTTTGGACATTTTTGATAATTTTCATAATATATTTATGAAATTTATAATTAATGAAAACACAAGTAATATAAAAAATAAAAAAAGAAAAGAAAACAAATTGAGAATTGATTGTTATCACCATACAGCTCTTATAAGCTAGCTGCATAAACATTGCGCTAAGTCTCCAAATAAAAAATAAAAAATAAGCAATTAAACATTACTTTAAGTCTCCAAAGTACAAATAAACAACACAAAATAAACACTCCAATCTCTAAGTCTCCAAATAAACAACACAAAATAAACATTAATCCAAGACTCCAAATAAACCACACAAGATAAACATTTCTCTAATCTCCAAGTTTCCAAATAAACATTACTCCAAGTCCCCAAATAAACCACACATAATAAACATTACTCCAACTCCAAGTCTCCAAATAAACAACACAAAATAAATATTATCATCCAACAACAAAATAAACCAAATAAAAAATTATCATCCAACAGCAAAATAAATGAAAATAAGGTTTATCATCCATCAATATTTAGGAAATAGGAATTACATTACAAATTCTTCAAACCAAAGTACAACACCACCAAATTAAACTTACAACACACTTTGATAAGTCCTTAACTCTTGCTCTCCATGACTCCAACTATTAACTTCGACTTTCCTAACATAAGATCACAAACAATTATCATGTTACAATTGACTTAAAACTTAAAAGCAAATGTAAAACAATTATAATTATAATAACTTGAAACTAAAAGATCTATTAAATTTAAGAGTTACCTATTCAAATATCACGTTGAATACTAGCGCCTACTATTGTAAGCTGTTGAAGATTGTGATTGTACATACTCTTTAAAATAAAAAAATATAAATTTATAATTAGTACATGAGTAAAATAAAAAAAATTATTATAATAAATTTGAAATTTATTATATATAAAATGTAATATAAAAAAATTTACCTTCTTGTAACTCTATTTGATATACTTGATCATTCAACTCTTGATTAATGTCATAGACGGGAGTGGCAAAAAGTTTTGATTGCAACCAATTTTCAGTACAAATCAATGCTTCAATCATAGTAGGAGTCAAAGAACTCCTATATTCATCAATAATACGAACCCCAATGCTAAAGGCGGACTAAAACGCCACAATGGATATCAAAATTGCAAGGACATCCCTTGCTATTTTCTCTAATATTGGATACTTCGACCCGTTCACGTTCCACCATAGCAAAACATTAAGTTTATCATTAATAGGATCTTGATCGGGTCAAGTAAATATCTTTCCACCTTAGTTGACACAAGCTTGCCCTCGTTCGGCATGGAAACTTTCTTAGCATATCCAAGGAAAGGGTGAGCAAGCTGGTATGGTGCCATCACCATGTTCCATTATGCATCCTTGTTGCTTGGTCTGTGCCATCTACAAGATATGGAGAAGAACTAGAACTGCCACCTCCACCACTGGCACTACGACTCGAAAAACTCTCACTAAGTAATAGTGATGAGGAGTTCCATCCATTATATGCATCAAAAAGTGAATTCAACAAGCCTTTCATCACTACGATCATTTCTTCAATCTTCACACTACAATAAAAAAAATCACTGCAAAAATATGTTTAGTAAAATCAATTTTGCAGCGCGGATCAAGCATTGAGGCAATAATCAAGATTTTGTTGATTTTCTCCTTGCACTCCTAATATTTTTCATATTTTTCCCATCTTGGCAGCCATCAAATTCACATAAACATCTTTGCTTTTTGCAATGCGCTCAATGAATTCTTGACCAAGCCAATTGTATCATAATAGAGATTAGAAGTCACACTCAAAGATGCTGAAAAAGTCAATGTAGCATCATAAAAGATCTTTAAAAACTGTACAATTCACTCGGCACTTTCCCAATCCTCAGGCCCAGGTGGCCTGACCCTTTTCTTTCCATTTTCTTCCTCTTTAAGTATGCTTCATAAGGTTTATCCACTTCTACCATCCTCTCAAATGCCACCTAAAACTTCAAAGTAGTCATCAACATGAAATAGGTGGAATTCCACCTAGTAATACAATCCAAAACCACAATTCCATTAGGGCCTTTCACACGAACCACACACTGTTTAAATGCTTTCAACTTCGAAGTGGATGGTCTCATATACTTCATAGCATTCTGAATACCTGCAATTGAGGCATGCACCTCTTTCAACCCTCCAATGACAATCAAATTTAAGATATATGCACAATAATGCACATGCATGTAATCACCTCCCAACATAAGTGCATCAACATTCTTTCACATAAGCATTTGGTTTTTCACATAATCAATAGCAACATCATTGCCCGATATATTATCAATAGTTATTGCACACACCTCTCTATTCCCCATTCAAGCAAACAAGCCTCAATCTTTTTGCCAATCGTTCTCCCTTTATGGTCTTCATCCATCTTAAACCGTTAATCTTCCTATGCAAACACCAATCACTTCCAATAAAATGAGCCGTGATTACCATGTAACTTATATTCGAATCGAAGTCCATATGTCGGTTGTAAAAGATACTCTCTGCTTATTCTTGCATATCAAACTCTTCAAAATTTCCTTTTCTTCCAAAAACAATTCCATAACATCCCTACTAATAGTTCTTCGAGATAACATAATAAACTCGGGAATAGCTACACTTTGTAGAAATGCCTAAACCCTTTGTTATTAATAAAATTAAGCGGCAACTCACTCAAAAGAATCATTTTAGTGATTGTCCTTCTACAAGCACCTTGACTCCATCCCTTGTCCAAAACCAGATTTTTTGCATTTCCTTCACCACTCTCAGCTGCCAACTTCTACTATCTTTCATCTTGCTCTTGCTTCGCTTTCAAGTGTGGCTAATATACTTTTAAATGAGTTCCCATATTGCTAATCCCATCATACTTTGATTCATATTGATATATCTTGTCACAGTGGTTGCACTTTGCTTTATGCTGGTTGTCCTCAAGTAAAGTAAAATGATTCCATATCTCAGATCTTTTCTTCATTGGTCGTCTTTGAACTTCAAAGTATTAGTCTTTCCTTCCTATGTGGGTACTTGTACACTTTGAACTTCATCATCATCATTAGAATTTGATCTTGAATGCCCAATCATCTGAACATAAGAAAACCATATCAATTATCATTGCTCTATTTAGGAATTTTCAACTAAAACCACATTACAAAATAACAAGGGAACTCTCTATGAACAAGACCATAGATAGAAACGACAAAGCCAAGCAACATCTAATCAAAGCAAAATGCAACTTACATGTACATTATCCGAAGCCCCTCCAATTAATCATACAACTTATTCAGCATAATTCAAATATTTTATAAAATTATTAAAAAAACACATGCGGACAATCAAATTACATGATTAGTCCAATTACACCAGTAATTCAAATATTTTATACAAGAACGTGCTCTAGCGGCAGCAATGGTTCTTCACAGTGGTATAACCCAGATCCAAAGAGATAAAATAGAAACAACTAATTAAGATAGTATAGATGCATGTTAAAGTGACCATTCCAACCAAATTCATATGCCACACAAACATAGTACCACAGTCTAGACTTCTAATTCTCCAATTAACCCAGACAAATTACTCAAAAATAAAAAAATTAACTAAATCAATATACGAAATAGAGAATTAACAAGCAACCTCATAGCAAGAGACGCGATTAATGGATTACCATGAACAACTTCTTTGTCATTTCTTGAACTAGACGTCGATGTTGGCGGTTGTGCTTCCTTCAATTTCGCTAGGATTTGGTTAGTGGTGTGGTCGCGGGTCTGGGTCAGTGGTTTTTTTTGTGCTTGGCTGCTCGTACGACTTGGTTACCTTCAGTTTCTATCAATCGTTGCGAAAATTGGACTTGATCGACACGCCCTAGGTGTGTCGTGGCGATCGAGCTTGATGAAGAGTGAAGACACATCTAGGTTTCTATCATCGGCGGCTAGGTTTTACTCGATTTCGTTTCTCTTTGCCTCATAGGTGTGGACATGTGGTGTGCGGCGTACCGGCTACCAGTGTGGTCGGTCGTAGGTATAGGTTTTTAACGTGGTTTGTCAATTGTGATTTGTGAAATGTATATTTGTGTTTTGTGATTTAGGTTTAGGTTTTTGTTTTATTTCAATTTGATTGTTTTTATTTTCATTTATTTTTTTAATTTCTTTTTTAGGTGAATTGTGAAATCCAATCGGATAATTCGAATTGATCCGGATCTGAATCCGATCCGATCCCAATCAAATCTGATCGGATTACACAATTTACATCCGATCGAATTTAGAGGCAAATTCGAATCCAATCCGATGCCCACTCCTAATTTCTAGGGCACTGATTGAAACTAAACTTGTCTCCCTTAGCCATAGGGTATCACCTATTTTGCAATCCTGCATGCCATATCTCTTAAAAACCATTTTAATATAGCTTTTTTGTGATAATCCAAGAATACCTTGGGAGCAATTCCGATGTATCTGTATGCCTAATACAAAAGAGGCATTACTACGAATTTTTATCTCAAAATTCTTAGCTAGAAATCTCTTGGTTTCGTATAATAAGCCTATATCATTGCTGGCAAGCAAAATGTCATTGACATATAAAATCAGAAAAAATATACTTGCTCCCACATAACTTATGGTATATACGATCATCAACCAAATTCATCTCAAACCGAACGAGCTAATCACTTGATGAATCTTAAAATACTATTGTCTAGATGCTTGCTTGAGCCCATAGATCGATTTTTTAAGTTTACAAACCATATTCTCTGGGCTCCGTTCACAAAGTTTTCTGGCTGTACCATATAAATCGCCTCATCAGTGTCACCATTAAGTAACACTGTCTTCACATCCATTAATGTAACTCAAGATTAAAATGCACCACCAATGTCATTATGATCCTGAAAGAGTCTTTCGAAGAAATCGAAGAGAAAGTCTATTTATAGTCATTGGCTTCTTTATGTGTAAAGTCCTTTACAATAAGATGTGCATTGTACCTCTCCACATCACCTTTCCAATTCCTCTTGGTTTTACATATCCATTTGCAACCAATTGATTTCGCACCATCTAACAATGGGACAAGATCCCATACGTCATTATCATTTATGAACTTCATCTCCTCATTCATGGCATTAATCCACTTCTGAGAGTTAGAACTTTTCATGGCTTGACAGAAATTGATTGGATCATTTTCCATCATTCCAATGCCTATCTCATGTTCTTGGAGAAATACAATGTAGTCATCTGGCACTGCACTTCTCCTTTCTCTAGTGGATCTCCTTAATAGCATGCATTTTTTAGGTGGTAGAATTTGTTCCTCTAGAACAATTTCGTGTATGGGGGGGTTATCCAATATTGTCTTGATCTGCTATGTCTTAAAAAAAGCCAAGAATGAGGCCCCGATCAATGCCAATAACACTGTGGGAATATCAATGTATTTCTCTTCAAAGAAAAAGTGTCTAATCGTATATCCTCGAGCAAGCTTGACATCCTCAAAGAACTATGCATTTTCTAACTCAAAAATTGACTTTGTCGTGGGATCATAGAATTTGTATTGCCTAGATCTTTCGAGTATCCCATAAAATAGCAACTTCTTGTCTTTGAGTCCAGTTTCTTTTTATTAAGCCTATAAGGCTTTGCCTCAGCTGTACACCCCCAAACATTCAAGTGCTTTAGACTAGGCTTTTTGCCCGTCCAGAGTTCATAATAGGTTTTGGCAGTCGCTTTATTTGGAACCTTATTAAAGATACATGTAGCGATTTTAAGTGCTTCTCCCCAGAGTGATTACGGCAAAGTAAGATGACAAATCATACTCCTCACCAGGTCCTTAAGCGTTCTGTTTCGTCTTTCAGCAACACTATTCTTACTGGAAGAACCCGGCATAGTATACTATAGGACGATACCACATTCCTCCAAGAACTTAGCAAATGGACCTGGACCTTATTCACTTAAACTGTCATATCTACCATAGTACTCACCATCACAGCCATATTTGACGCTTTTGATGCTTTTGCTGAGGTAATTCTCAACTTCAGCCTAAAATTTTAGAACATGTCGAAGAACCGTGACTTTTTATGGAGGAGATATATGTAGCCATATATAGAAAATTTGACTATGAACGTCATAAAATATTGTTGACCATTCCAAGCAACCATAGGGAATGGCCTACAAATATCTGTATGCATTAGTTCTAAGACATCCAAAGTCATGTTGGCTTCAAATCTTCTTTTATTGGTTTGTTTCCCTTTATACAGTTAACATAAATATCAAAATCTGTAAAATCTTAGGGGTCGAGAATTTCATTTGACACAAGTTTCTCTATTCTCCGTCTAGAGATATGAACTAATCTCTTGTGCCATAATGCAGCTAAATTCTCATTAGTTAATTTTGTCTTTATATCTCGTGTACTTAATTGAAGTAATTCATTAAATGAAGAAATTGTATCAATCAAATAAAGATTATCATAATCTGACAAGAAACCAGAACCAAGTAATTTTGAATCATGAAACAAACTAAATTTTTTATTCCCAAATGAACAAGAAAAACCAAATTTGTCTAAAACAGAAATAGAAATCAAGTTTCATCTGAAAGATGGAACAATAAACGTTTCATCAAGATCCAAATAAAATCCAGTCCTTAATAATAATCTAAATTTGCCAATTGCTTCAACTTTAGTTGTCTTGCCACTGCCCATATAGATGTATCTTTCACCATTACTAGGCTTTTGGCAATTCACGCAACCCTGCATAGACATACTAATGTGAGTTGTTGCACCAGAATCTATCCACCAATTGTGTCTAGGTACCGAAGTTAAATTAATCTCTCAGAACAAACCAAATTAAAAAGCATAAATTTCTTAACAAGCCATACGTAATAGTAAGTGCAATGCTTCTTCTTATGCTCTTTAGCTCCACAAAAAGAACAACTATTACCTTTCGAAGCATCCAGTTTCTTTAGTTGTTTTTTATAGGTGCTCTATCTGTAGCTTGTCCTTGTCCGTATAGTTCATTGAAAATAGACTTGTCAAGAGCGTACCTATGTTTAACTTTTCGTTCTTGACAAACATTTTTTCAATTTTTGCTAGGAACTCCCTTATTTGTAGTTATCTTTTCAAATATTGAGCCCCTGAATGCTTCTAGAATGGTATTCTTCATGATTATCATGCACATGCGATTTGATTTCTCCCACCTTTCCAAATCATTCTTGTCATCAAAAGTACTCTCATCCATAAGAGGTGGGAGAGAATCAACCCTTAACGCAAGGTAAGATCCATGACTGCAAGAATTATTAATAAGTTCTCTTACCATGGCTTGTAATTAGAGCCATTTATCATAGGAATAGAATTGATGTTGGCGTAATATTAGCATAAGTCATAACTGAATAAGAGAATAACAAACAAGCAAAACAAGCTCATATAAGTTTCATAACAAAAATAAATTCAAATAAAGGTAAACCCCATCTCAAGATAACGGGCACTCCATTAATATTTCATCATTGGAAAAAATATTAACTTGTAAGTGATATCTTAGTGTAGAAATCAAACACTGACAATAAGAACATGTCAAACAATAAATCTTCCTTTGGGCCAATATATTGCTCTCATATAAAACCGAATAATCATCACGCGTTTTTACCACAGGTGCATATGTAATTTTGTCAAATACGGACCTTCCATTAGACCGATTGATATTTACAGAAATTACTTGCACACAACCATTTATATTCCAAAACAAATTAATTTTCAAAAGAGAGGTTACTTTGGGAACATGTTGCTTCAATTAATTCATCTCAAAATATATATAAGCATACCAATATTTGAATTTAAAATTGTACTAAAAATTATCAAAAAAATATTTTGGGTCAAAGTCAATTGTTGATCGATTTAGGGCTAGATCGGTTCGGGACTAGAACCGGATCTTGAACCAAACCCTAATCTTGAGACCCTAATTCTCTCCTTTTTTTTCTTTCCTTAGGCGACAGCAGCCAAACTACTGCGACGCGGCCTAGTGGCCGCAGCTTGCTTGCTGACGCGGCCTAATGCCTGTTGCTTTCCCAGCAGATAACGACCACCGTTTTTTTTTTATGCGATGGCCACCGCCGCTTTCCTTCACCATGCCGCGACTCGCTTGATGGGCCTCACCTTGCTCGAACACCGGTGGTGGCTATTGCTGCCGTTAGCCTTAATCTTTGAAAAAACTAAAAATACCGAACTTCAGGATATTTGTTTTTCTTAATTCCAAATTTGTTTTCCGAATTTCATAATATGTGTTTTAACCACTAATTTGCCCTTAAACTCAACAATACCGTAATTATTAAATTTGAGGACACCAAAATTTAATCATTAATCGAAAATAAATTTGATTCTCAATGATTCAACATGAAGAGGCTCTAATATCACTTTTTAGAACAATAAACCTTTGGTGAAAATTATCACCTATAATACAAAAACATTTATATTTATCACTAAGAATTAATATCATAATATGCAGAAGCGTACCTGAATCCCTAATGCTGAAGTATTCTCTAGATTCGTGTGGTTAGCCTTACAGATCAACATGTTACCCTAGAAAATACTTCAAGTTTCTCATTGCACTCTCTCTAATGATGGGATGTCAGATGAGAATAAAACATAACTACTTATATAGATAACTTTTCTGTTATTATTAGGTATTCCTATTTCAACCCATCATAAAAATAGTAATTACCTTTTTAGTCTCTACACATTAAAGACCCACATCTTATCAGATATATTAAAGTCCAAATTATCGAAAACCTTAATAGATCACTTTTAATTGGGTTTAACCTTATCTGACAGTCCGTAAAACATAATTATTCACGTATAAGCCCAATGTTGGATAAAGGATCCAACAATGTCTGATTAACGATCCACCACATAATGGATGAATTGACTGATATATAGGTGCTTCATTCACTATCTAGAGCATGACGAAATTATAGTATAAAGTCAAGACAAAAGATGTGCAAGTTAATTTATTTCTATAACATTTTGTGATTAGCAATCTGAAGAAGTGGACTTATATTCTAAAGAAGTTGTTTGTTCTTGGTTATGTTATCGATGCATGCTTTCATATTTCAGGGTGGATACGGGCCAGGATCAGAGTGGCCTTGCTCAGCTGAGCCTACAAGAAATAATGTTAGGTTCCTTGGAAAATAGAGTTGACGCTTTTATATTTTTTAGATAATCAACAAAGGGCTAACCCAGGATCTAAAATTATATTTTAAGGTGTGATCTTTGCAAGCCGATGCAATTTAGTGCCGAGCTCATTCACTGCTAGTTCTTTTTGTAAAATACGACATTTGAGTTTCACTTTACCATTGCTGGTATTGGCCAGAAAATTAATTATGAACCATTAATTATTTAAGCTGGTATTAGCTTGTTCATAAGAAAATCTAGGGAAATAGAATAAAATATATATTTAAGCTGTTTTCGAAAAGACTTGCATGTCCTTTTGAAAAGACGAGGGTATTTTGGAGGAGTTAATGGAATGCATCTGGTGCCTCTCTTTTGTACGAGGAAGAATATTTGAGAGAGAAAAGTTTGTCAGGGATAATGTTAGGAATTTTTGCTCTCAACCAAGATTTTTCAAAGAATATGCCAAATAAGTATATAGATGATATAAATTAAAGGTGGAGGATAACACTAGTCACACATCTCAATTTTTATGTGGAGGTCCTCTATTAGAGAAATAAATACAACTATCTAGAGTGACCAGATAATATTTATTGTACGAAAAATTATTACTATCCCTATATACATATGCTATAAATATTTCACTCGTCAAATAATATTACACAATCTCACAAATAATTTCTCCAAGCATTTAATCAGATTGAACAAGTCCATGCTTTGTGCACAACCTCATTTGCTAATTTCATATAACAAATCAAACATTTTGACAATTACGTTTCCGTCTCTTCTCTGCCAAGTTTGCTTCCATGGCTAACAATTCAAAGCCGTGCAACTACCAAATTAGCTTGATGACTTAGACAGATAGTGTCGACGACAATGACAATTACATTTATGAATTATGGTGCATGCAAAAAAGTCAAGAAGTCCTTTGCTTGCATTTACAAACTTATGCAAAACATTGAATGTGAAGGAAACTTTACAAAATCAACATGGTAGACCACGTTTTTGTATGGCTAAAAACAAGCTTCTGTTAAAGAAAAACACATTTCGTCATGAAATTGTCTAGAACTTAAGGTGAACAACGTTTTTGATAACGAAATTTGAGTTTTTCCACTGATGCAAAAGTTTTGGCCTTAAAATTTGTATTATGGCTAAAAAAAAAATAAAAACCGTGCCTAAAATTACCATTTCCTTTGTTATTCAAAGTTTTACATATTATTTGCTTCCAATATTGATCCACTCATAAATGTGGATTAAGGTCATCAATTAGATAATTGCTAATAAATAATAAGAAGAATAGATAAAAAAACAACGATGAATGCATACCAACAACAAAGTGCTTTATTGGATACAACTAAATGCACTCCACTGAGACAGAAAACTAATCTATAGTATGAGACTAAATGGAAATAGGGACAACATGAAGGGGTTGAGCCTTCTGTATGGTGAGGCCAAATTTCTCTTCCATGTCCATGTTCTCGTCTTCAAGCTTCCAATCAAAAGAGTTAATAAGTGAACCCAACATTAGATGTAACATTCTAATTGCCAATGGTAAACCAGGACAAATTCGCCGCCCAGCTCCGAAGGGGATTAGCTCAAAATTCCGGCCTTTGAAATCAACATCTGACCCCAAGAACCTTTCGGGCATAAAAGAGTGAGGGTTGTCCCATGTGCTTTCATCTCTGCCAATAGCCCATACATTGACAAAAACTTGTGCACCTTTTGGCACTGTGAAGCCTGCAATTTCAACATCTTTTGACGCTTTGCGGGGATTAATAAGGGAACTGCCGGGTGCAACCTGAAAGTTTCCTTAACAACTGCTTGTAGATAAGGTAACCGAGTGATGTCAGATTCTTCAATTGGATTGCCTTTGCCAACTATTTGTTCTAGCTCCAATTTTGCTTTTGATAATGCCTCAGGGTTGTAGAGTAGTTCTGCCATTGCCCATTCCATTGTAATTGAAGTTGTGTCATTCCCCGCAATAAACAAATCCTGTTATATGAACTCTATTAATTAACTTGTAATTTGTACTAGAAATTAAGGAAAAGAAAAAGAAACATTACTGCAAACAGGTGCCTGATATTTTTTCTGTCAATCTCTACACTCTTGTCTTGGATAATATTGAGAAGAGTATCTAATATATCTTTAGATTTGGTGCTAATACTACAACCATGTTCTTGTCTTTGCTTCAATCGTTGATCAACCAAGCGGTCAAACCCCTCGAACATCTTGCCAGAATAAACTGTGTTGCGGCGGTTTATCCCCTGCAGGTCAAACTTCTTTAGTAGAGGAAAATGGTCGGACAAGTTAGGCTTTCCTGCTTCTTCCATGATACCCCAAACTGTATCTTTAAACTCTCGCTCATTGGGATCAACCAAATCAATAGAAAAAATTGTGTTGGATAACAAATTAAGTGAAGTATTAAAAGCAGCTTGGCCAAAATCTATTGCTTTACCCGCACGGCAATTTTCTTCAACATAAGCAAGAAGGTCTTTGATTTTCTTGCGCCGGAGGTCTTGATTGTCATCGAGTTTCTGACTAGTGAAAATATACATGTTGCATATTTTTCGAAGATTTTTCCACAGTGTTGATACTGGAAGCCAGACCAAACTGAATTCTTGGTGCCGGTAGGACTTGGACAAGACTGCCTCAGGAACCTTTCGGTCACAGAATGATAAATCATGCTCTTTAAGTATAGCTTTGGCCATGCTTGGAGAAGAAACCACTACTGCAGTCACCTGGCCAAGTCTTAGACTCATTATGGGGCCATGAATCTTGGCAAGCTTTGCCAGTGACTTGTGAGGTTTACCACCCAGCTCCAGGAGGTTTCCGATCACCGGATAAGGCCTCGGTCCCGGTGGAAGCTGTTTGCGTCTTCCTCTGGAAATGGAACTTAAAGCCATCACCCAAACCAATGTGAATACAAGCCATAGTATGCATCTAATTAACAAATCCATCTTTGAGCTTAATTTAAGCTCTGTTTATTTCGAACTCTCAATATTAACACCGTCCTTGATCACCTTCTTTTAAAGAGGCAGGAAATTGCTTTCACAACTTTTGTATGGAAGACGAGTAGTAATTTTCAAAAGGTAAGCACGTGCTTGTAGGCCACCTACGCGCGGCCGGTTAGGCCATATATTTGGAAGACTTTATTTATTTTGGTATTTCAAATACTCAAATTAATAAATTTTTTATACGCCTATATTTTTATTCTCTATTAATTAATATTTATCCTACAATTAAATTTTTTTATATTAATTCTATATTTGACAGCCTTAATATCAAAGAGCTATAACTCTTAATTTATTATTAGTTTTTCTAAGAAAAATTTAAATTTTTATCTTTTTCAACTTAAAAATTTAATTATTTAACATTACAAAATTTCTTGCGTTTATCTTTATAAATGAAATTATTATATTTATTGGCTCACTTTTGAAGTAAAAAGAAAAACGTTTCTCGGAATAATGATTCTAAAAGAAGTAAAAATTCTTAAAATAATTGTTATAAAAGAAGTAAAAAAGATATCTTAATAACTATTTTTTTTTAATTTAATAGTATCTTATTAATTACTGAAATTCAAAATATAGTTAAAATTTAATTGAATTTTGAGGTCTTTTATGTTTCTTTAAGTGTTGAAGTTATTGAATGTAAAGATGCCTCATAAAAAAAATTTCACCTAAGACACCATTACTCTAAAGCCGGCTCTGGTCACTTGAGGAATTTGTTCTTTCGAAAACATTAGTATTTATATATTGTAATGGAAAATGCTGGGATGGATTTTAATGGTAGTGGGTAAGGTTTGATATATAAATTTTATAACATAATACATAAATCTAAATTAAATATAATCTTAAATTAAATATAAAGTAGGGACTAAGACCTAGTTCCTTTGGTTAATTATTTGGCAGCCTTACGAAGACCTGGATCTTGGGTCCGAGTCTCATGTAGTGTGCGTGAATTTTTAATTATTAATATTATAAAAATTAAAATACAGTACAAAGTAATATGTACATGTAACAATACGACATTTTAAGGTTATAATTTATATAGTAGGGCTTCTAGAAAAATAAACATAATTAATTTTTATAAAATAATAAGGTTACAATAGGAAATTTAAAAGTATGTGGTGACTTATGTTTTAGGCTGCTAAAAAATCAATTGTCAAAAATTTTAAAAAAGTTACCAAACACCTTTTTTTATAACAAATTATTATTATTATTATTATTATATGTGGGGCATAAAAAAAATTTTGTGTTTTATTAAAGGCAATAAAGTCACTCCAAGGAATGAGAATCTCATTCCCAACCCAATGAGAATGGAGTTATCATTTCTTATTTCTAAATTTGATGGGTCTCACTATTTTCATTCCATTCTTTGATTCAATTTTTAGAAATATACACACACAATGGAAATAATTCCTCGTTCTCATCTCCTGTCCAACAACTAATTAAGGTTAGCATTAGCAGTAGCACAACAGTAGCAGTTGTTGGAGATGAAGAATTAGAGAAAATGGATAATTTTTTTACAGTAGTAGTACTACTAATAGTTGGACCAGGAGCCAAATAATTTGTCTATTTTGGTAAACTTTGCATTGAAGTTTGGGTTATTAGGAATTGATGAAGTGGCAGTACTAGTTTTGCAACAATTGTATACTTAGAACCTAATTGGAACCTAATTTAGCTTTTGATCCAAAATTGTATTTCAAT
Organism: Clausena lansium; assembly: GCA_030449835.1. Classification (NCBI taxonomy): domain Eukaryota; kingdom Viridiplantae; phylum Streptophyta; class Magnoliopsida; order Sapindales; family Rutaceae; genus Clausena; species Clausena lansium. Next base: position 65,079 of record JASUUF010000383.1, read on the forward strand.
TTGTTGTAAGAGGGTATTTTTCCGTATGTAATAGTCAATCTTGTGTTTTTGTTGTAACAGTTTACTGCAATCTCTTTTGTTGTTGCATCTCTTTCGCTGCTGCATCTGTTTTGCTGGAATAGTTTCCAGTAGAGGAATTCATTTGATTTGGTAAATAATTTTTTGTTCTTTATTTTTAGAGTTTTGAGTTTGTTTGTTTACAGTCGCATGAAAGCAATCTAATTTTATGTTCCCTTATATGATAACATAACTTGATTATCGTGGGCTTCATTTTGGTGCTGTGTTGTGACTACTGTAATGTGTTTATTTGTGTTTTGTGTTGTGACTACTATAATGTGTGGGGTTGAAAATTTTTGTTATGTTTATGTTGCAGCAAGGCTATTTAAATTGGTGTTAATTTAGACTTTGCTTATATGTATGGGTAATATTTTCTGATTTTTTATTTATATGTAACTTCCTCAATGTGTCACAACATATTTATATGAGATTTAGTGATTTATTAAAATTAAAATACTCAATATATTGGGATAAAACTTTCCAGAACATAGGTAGACATATTACTATATAACATATTAAAATTTCACGTCATTTTGATATCATTAAGCTAGTGTTTCATAAGATAAAATGTAAGAGAACAACTCTGTAAAAGGGGCTTACTATTGAAGCAGAAAAGTTTGAAAAATCATAAAAAATAAACCACAAGATCAATTACCATGAAATTTGCCATATTTGAAACACACATATTGAAGTTTAATATATCAAAATTTCATGTCATTCTGATATCATTAAGCTAGTGTTTCATAAGATCAAAAGTCAGAGAATAGCTCTGTCAAAGGGTCTACTATTGAAGCAGTAAAGTTTGAAAAATCATAAAAAATAAACCACAAGGTTAATAACCATGAAATTTTCTAGATTTGAAATAGACATATTGGTGTTTAATATATCAAAATTTTAGCTCATTTCGGCATCATTAGACCATTTGTTTATAACAGCAAACATGGTATATATAGAGTTTCTGATAACTTCAGACAGCAGCTGACCAATTTGACGAATTCATTAAAAATCAACTATTAGAAACAAAAACTCCTGACTTGAAATATACATATTCAACATTTATTACTCAAAATTTCAAGTCAATCAAGCATAGTTTAGTCGCATTTTGAAACAATAAAATTAATAACCATAACAGTCCAGCAATCCACAATTTTTCTAGAGAATCCATAAACCATTTATCATCCTTTTACTTCAAATTTTGATTTTCCTCCAACTTAAACATCACCAAATCACATGTTTAAAGCAAAATTAGGCATGTAAAACAAACAGCAACCTTGCTTTTCAGTTTTGATACAAAAAGCATTACCAAATCATATAGTTTGAGATAATTTAATCACTCTTAGGACTTTAACCATGTTTGCATTGGCGAAGAATATTAGTAGAACAATTTTTTTCATTTGTTTATGTTGCAACAAGAGTATTTAAGTCATTGTTAATTTGTGCCTTGCTTATATGTATTGGTAATATATTATGATTTTTAATTTATATGTAATCTCTTTAATGTGTTAGGATAAGATCTAATTGAAGCTAAAAATGGATAAGTCTTGGATGAATTGTAGTAAGATGTCAAAAGAGTATGAAGATGGGGTTGAAGAATTTTTGAAGTTTGCTAATGATAGTACCAAAGACAGTAGTGTCATTAAATGTCCGTGTACTAAATGTATGAATTATCCTTTCGTACATATAAGGTTGTTCGTACACATAACATTTGATGGTTCTTACACAACCTGGAGTGAACATGGGGAAGATGTCCATGACACGCCACTTCCTAATGTAGATGTAGATGTAGATGTTCCAGCTGAGTTTATGGACTACGATGTTAGTAACACAATAGATATGGTTAATGATGCTTATAAGGATTGTGCTGCAGATCCTTAAGCATTTAAAGACCTTCTAGAACAGGCTGAGAAGCCTTTGTACCCTGGATGCACAAATTTCACTAAGTTAGGCACTTTGGTTAGCTTATTCAATATAAAGGGTAAATTTGGGTGGTCTGACACAAGTTTTACAGAGTTATTAGGTCTTCTAGCCAAGTTGCTACCTGAAAATAATGAAATTCCTGTGTCTATGTATGATGGCAAAAAGACAATGTCCGTTTTAGGCTTAGAATATGTGAAAATACATGCTTGCCCAAATGATTGCATTCTCTACAGAAAAGAGTATGAAGGGCAGTCTGATTGTCCTAGTTGTGGTTTATCTAGATAGAAAAAAAAGAAAGGTAGAGTTGACCAATATAGGAAAGGGGTTTCTGCGAAGGTATTATGGTATTTTCTGTCCATCCTTAGATTTAAGTGCATGTTTCAGTCCTCAAAAATTGCCAAGGACTTGACTTGGCATTCAATTGAGAGAGTCGATGATGGTAAGCTCCGACATCCGGCAGACTCACCATCACGGAAATTAGTAGATAATACATGGCCTAACTTTGCATTAGATCCTAGAAATCACCGCCTTGCCTTATCGGCTAATGGAATAAATCCACACAGCTCTCTTAGTAGTACATATAGTTGTTGGCCAATTATTCTTATAACGTACAATCTTCCTTCATGGTTGTGTATGAAATGCAAATTCATGATGTTGTCCCTACTGATTTATGGTCCTCAACAATCAGGCAACGACATTGATGTGTACTTGGTACCTTTGATAGAAGATTTGCAAACTTTGTGGGAAGTTGGGGTGGAGGCTTATGATGCCTATAGAAAGGAGTTCTTTAATTTGCGAGCTATGTTATTATGGACTATAAATGACTTTCCCGCATACAGGAATCTAGCTGGTTGCACTATTAAAGGATATATTGCTTGCCCATATTGTGGCATAGACACTACTAAAGGTAGACTTAAACATAGTGGCAAAAATGCAAATATCGGTCACCGTCATTGGCTTCCTCATGGTCATGAATTTCGAGACCAACATAAAGCCTTTGATAACACAATAGAAAGAGAGTTTGCTCCGAAACTATTGAATGGTGAGGGTGTTTTACGGCTGGTTGAGTCTATTGATTATAAATGGGGGAAGAACAACTCTAAAATACGCAAAGGTTTCGACAATGATGACCGCATATGGTGGGAAAAAAATCCATATTCTATGATTTAGAGTATTGGAAGCATTTACTTGTGTGTCATCAATTAGAAGTTATGCACATTGAAAAGAATGTGTGCGAAAGTATCTATGGAACAACTGTTCCACATTAGGAAAGACCAAAGTTGGTCTTAAGTCAAGGAATGATCTCGTTGAAATGAAAATTAGGGATGAATTAGCACCAACTTTAAAAAATAACAAGAGCACATTCCTTCCCGCAGCTTGTAACACATTAACTAGAGATGAAAAGACAAAATTCTGCCAAGCTTTGAAAAGTATTAAGGTTCCTGCTGGATATTCCTCAAATATAAAAAATCTTGTATCAATGAAGCACCTTAAACTTCAAGGCCTCAAGTCACATGACTGCCATGTTCTCATGCAACAACTTTTACCTATTGCCATTAGGTGTGTCTTGCCAAAGCATGTGAAAGAAGCTGTGATCAGGCTATGTTTGTTCTTTAACTTGTTGTGTTCCAATGTGGTTGATGTGTCAACATTGGATAAATTACAGGCAGACCATGTGGTAACTTTGTGCTTGTTAGAAAAATGCTTTCCTCCCTCTTTCTTTGACATTATGGTACACTTGACTATGCATTTAGTCAATGAAGTTAGACTATATGGCCCAGTTTACCTTCTGTGGATGTGTCCTTTCGAGAAATACATTAAAACTCTTAAAGGTTATGTCTAGAACCGCAACTGTACTGAGGGTTGTATAGCGGAGAGTTATATTACGGAAGAAGCATTAGAATTTTGTGCAGAATACATGTCAAACATTAGTACAGTTGGGGTTCCACCAGGACATGTACAAAACCTATCAAAAGATAAGCCATTGTCTACTGGGAAAGTGGCACACGTTCCTCCAAATTAACTAGATCAAGCTCACCTGTACGTCTTGCATAACACGCAAGAAGTGGTACCATACATTAGGTAATTTGCTTAATTTCTTCTAATTAAATCTATATAGTGTTGCCTAAAAATCTAGTCACGCAAGTGTACGTATCGAACAAGTAATAAAGTGATGAGTGAGAGTGTCGAATCCATAGAGACTAGTATTATCCTATCACTATCTATCAATTTATATTTCCCAAGTCTAAACCAAACAATTGAATTAAAAAGTCTTTAACTAAAATTATGACAGTAAATTAAATGTAAAATAAATAAGAAAATAACCAATGGGTGATGAAATCTAGGCTTGTAATTTTTCCTAGTAATCCCCTTATTAATTTTAGTCTAGTTCTTCTAATTAACCTAATTCAATTATCACTCAGAACACTAAAATCTCTACAAGCCTCTTCTGATGGTCAAGTAGACATATTACTTAAAATCAACCCACTATATTCCTATGAAGATTAATTAGAAGCAATCCATTAAGTTCAAGTTCCTTAACAAGTGCACATGCAATCTAAGTATATTCCTATCTCAGATTAATACATGTTATCACATTTAGGTCTATAGATGCATGACTCTTCCGATATCTATGCAACTACACATATGCTATTTAATTGGTGATCAAGCAATCAAATAGATTAAGCACAAAATATAATAAATAATCAATAGAAGACAATTTTGAAGAACTAGAATTATAAATCAATTAAGGTTCATACTAGGTTTCATTACAAACCTAAATAAAAATATTTAATTCATAACTAAAAAGAAAATAACATCCATAAAATAAAACATTCTTAAAATTAAAATAAGAGAAGATAAGTTTGGAAAGAAAAACTAATGAACAATATGTGCCGCCGCAGCTTCTCTTATTTTTCTTCAACTCTGTTTCGCTGCTTCTCCTCTCTTTTTTCGTTCTCTGGCCTTTTTTTCCTTTTTATTTGGCCTCCGAAAATCTTCTCTTTTATTCGGCTGCTGCCTCTTCTTTTTATAATAAAACTTCTGACCGCCCTTTAGCTTTGACCAAAAATCCTTAACGAAAAAGGATTTCCAATCCAGCTAAGCCAAGCCACCCTTTTGCTAAGCCATGCACGGAAGCCATTTAATTTGCCAAACCGCCAATTTTAAGCATGCAAACACGTGCAGCCCACTTCAAAGCCCATGCCAAGCCTTTAATCTCCACAATTCGAACTTCTTTCCAATTCATGTGAATGCATGCATGACTTTGGTTTTTCAACCAATTAAATTTCCGTCATTAATCTTCAATGCTTCCCAAATTATTCTTCAATGCAGATTGCTTTTCGAATATTTTGATTTAATTCTTCTTTTAGCTCTCTTTATTTAAATATTACCTCCATAAATGAAAATATAAAATTAAGACAATAATTAATATAATAAACTAAAAACTAATAATAGAATTAAGCTAAAATATATTTAAAAATATATAAAATATAAGTATATCAAATACCGCAAACTTAATATTTTGCTAGTCCTCGAGCAAAAACTAAAATAAAAACTATGAAAACAAAATTCTAACTAAACCAATTTCGCAGGTGATCGCGATTGCATTTAACGTATGCAACAAGCCTTTAAACCCCTAGGTGGCCCTAGTGGGCGAGTTATAGTCTCGTGAGGGTTTCCAACGATCATACCCACAAACATCATTAAAGAATGCCTCAAAGATTGCATAAAGTATATAGCTCAAAGAAAATTAAAAATATTGGCAAAGTTCTAACTTTAATTCAATAGTCAGCCCATCTCAAATTGGATTCTTGTGTGTGTGTGAATCAATTCAATCAAAAGCCATTCCCAAAATCTTCAATATCAACAACCTTTGTCTTAAACAAAGAAAAGAGTAGGTCAAACTAATCTTATCATCTTAATCTCCAATTTTTTTTTTCAATAGGCATAAATTTTGCATTTTTTTTCTTTTTCTCACTCTTACAATTTTTTTTTTCATAGTCAGGAGCTTTCACTCTATCCCTTAAGGTAGCCTTCTTCTCATGGTAGATTATCCTCTACATACTGGTGGTACATAGGCCTAAATTACTCAAGGATAGCTTCACTCTTAAGGGTTATAGGTAGCTATTTCTGACTTTGGTGCCTGTGTATACTATATTGTGGAGATAAGAATCAAGACAAACAGTCATTTACTCAATCTAAATTCTCAACTCAGGCCGCATCAATCTCAATTTCAAGTCAAAACTATAAAAGAATTGATATAAGTGCTCAAGATATTTAAAGAATCACGATCAAGATGAAACTAGTACAAGAATCAAGTAAAAACTAAGACAATATTAATCCCTTTCTAAGAACCATATTCATTTTCAACCATATACTCATCATTGGCATTAAAATAAAAATTTTTATATATTTTTTTATTTTTATTTTTTGGTTTTTTTTAATTTTTTTTAATTGAAAGCAAATATATTCCCGCCCCCAAACTTGAAATCAACATTTTCCTCAATGTAAATAAAAGGAGATGGAAAAGAGAAACTTCCCGGGTTTTGCGCTTGAAGATGTGAACTTGTAATGGAGTCATTGATGCGCATGTGAAAAGTTGATGTTCATTAACTCCCAAACTTGTTCAAAAACCTAGATCAAACAAAATAAAAGAAAAGAAGAAGAAGAAAAAAATGAGTAAAGACTAAATGTAAAATAAAATAAAAATAAGAAAAAGTTTAGAAAGGAAAGAAGAGATGATAGAAGAAGAAGAAAACTAGAAGAAAAAATAAATAAATAAAATAAAGTAACTTAAAAAAAATTAATTTTTTTTTTTTTTTTTCGGGCGTTTGCACTCGCAACATGGGGCATTTGCCGCATGCGCATCACAGCAATCGTCACCGGAAGGCGGTGCGCGCGAGAGGACGAGCTAAGTGAAATGGGCGTAGCGCGCGGGATCTTGGGCATTGTACGGAAGGCAGGTTTGCTCTCGTGCGTAAAAACTGCACACTGGAGTACGGGCACTCATAGCTCGTCGCATCTGTTTGGGGCGTGCAACTGTAGCTTGCGAATTTTTTTTTTTAAAATCTCCTTCTCCTTTGTTTGAAATCACCCACCGTCCAACCTTGCTATTTGATTCCTTGTAAAAAAAATAATAAATAATTAAATCAATAACTATCAAACTAATTTGTAAGAAGTTAACAATAAAATTTAAAGGAAATAATCAAAACAAAAGGCAATAAAGTTAAATAGAATTGGGTTGCCTCCCAATAAGCGCTTGGTTTCTGATCATCACCTAATCGCCTTTAAAGAGTTCGTTCAATGAGGCTCATAGATAGAAAGAGATGATCTAGATGAACTTTGCCCAAATTTCTTGCAATTAGGCCTCTTCCCACGAAAACAAGGTGATGAATCTTCATTGATTGGTCGCTATGTATTATATGAATGTCGGGGAGGGTCGATGGATGCTTATCCTTAAATGCTTTAGCCATTTTTCTATCTATTGCGTCGACTTGAAACAATCCTTAGGTTTCGATGGATACTTGATAAAGCGGTGAACGCCTTGAAAATGACTTGTTCATTTTGAACTCTTAAAATCAATTTCCTTCCCGAACATCAATCAAAGCTCTTCCGTAGCTAAGAATGGTCGGCCTAGAATGAAAGGTAACTCTATATCTTCGGGCATATCCAAGACAATAAAGTCTCGCAAGGAATATGAACTTGTCAACCTTCACAAGCACGTCCTCAACTAAGCCTCTTAGATACTTTATAGATCTATCCGCCAATTGGAGAGTCACATTTGTTGCCTTAGGTTCACCAAGTCCTAATTTCTTGAAAAGTTAAGATAAGCATTAAATTAATACTTGCACCTAAATCACATAAAGCTTTATCAAAATAAGATTTTCCAATAGTGCAAGGTATATTAAAACTCCCTGGATCTTTTAGCTGGTGGCAACTAATTTTGCAAGATGGCAGTGCAAGTCCTCGAGTTAGCATAATAGTTTCATGCTCTTCAAATTTCCTCTTGTTGGATAAAAATCTCTTTCATAAATTTAGCATAGCTCGGCATTTGTTCCAATGCATCCGTAAAAGGAATGTTAATATGCAATTTTTAAACACATCAAGAAATTTTAAAAAATTGCTTATCTATGTTATTTTTTCGAGACGCCGATGAAAGTGGTATTGGAGGAACATAGGCCTTGATTGGTATTGTTGGTTGCGGTCGTGGTTGTGTATTTTCTGAACTCGCGTATTTGAAGCCTTGGTAGTGTCTTTAGTTTGCTCTTCATCAAATTTCTTTGCTCATCTTTTGCTCTTCAAGTTGTGTACCACTCTGAAGTACAATTGCATTCACTTGTTCACTTGGATTTATCTCTCATTGTTCATTAGGTAGTGCCTTTGGGATGATTGTAAATGGCATTTGCAGAGTTGCTTTCCTATTTGTGTTTCAATATTCTCGATGGAAGATGCTTGGCTCGAAGTTGAGTTCTAGTTTTCGCCATGAATCGAGCCATATTGCCAGCCCATTCGATGAACCAATTTTTCTAAGAATGGCTTCTTCACTATGAGGTGCTTGACATTGGAAACCTGGAGGGAACATAGGCTTGGCAGGCTTTGAAGTAATGTTATTGTTGTTCCACGAGAAGTT